>CP136067.1:127926737-128047889 GCA_032622095.1 Siphonodentalium dalli | reverse complement strand
AGGACATGATTCTCAATAGGCCTAAGCACTACAGTTTGTATACATATATATACATACAAAGTTTTAGCTTTCTAACTCTTGTATTGACTGAGCTATGCTCATTATAAAATTGCTAAGAAGAATAAAGAATAATAATAATAGAGAAAAATAAAAATCACAAAAACAATATACTTCCATGTAAAACATGGAAGTATAATTAGGGAATCGCGCGGAATTGATTGTTATGTCCATAGTACGGTTTCTTGACATTTCTGTGTTCAGTTGGAACCTTCTGGTGTGACCCCCACCCATACCTCGGAATTAGGTGACGCGGGTAGAAAAGTCACCATATCTCGGCCAATTTTCGAGATATCGAGCTAATTTTTGCGGCATTGTGTTCGCAATTGATGCCCCTTTATTATATAGTAGGGTTTTAGTAAGATATTGTGGCAATATTCTACTATGTAGGCCTATATATATGCTGTTCAGTGTATACATTTCGATTATCTCTGGCTTCCATCAATATAATACGGTAAGTAGGTAATTATTTAGAAGTACTAGAAATTCTCCATCGAATGACACCAAAAAAGTGACGATTGGTTGTAGGAATTTAAATCCATAGTGTATCTTGTGTAAACTTGATAAGAATTAATGGGCCACAATTTCTACATTTTTCAACCGATTTACAAAAATCTGTCTGGAGTACTCCCAGAACGTCCTATAGATACTTCACAACAATTTTGGTTCGAATCGAAGACGACAAAAAAATTACAATTTTTGCCCCCTCCCTAATAGGGACAAATATTTTTGGATCTTGGTAAAAATTGCACCAGTTCGTCTTCTCTCTATGAGTAACACGCTCACATAAACCAAATCCTGCTCATTTGCGTCGTTTAGGAGGAGTTGTGGTCACAACCACTTTCTCCTCAGCCAATGTATGAATATAATATTCGATGGTCTGTAACTTGGACATTTCTCAACCGATTTACAAAATTCTTTCAGGAGGATCATTAGTACGTCCTAAAGATACATGGTAGTAAAAATGGTTGAAATCATCGCAAAAATAAAATTGCGAAAATTTCGCCCCCACCCTAACCAAAAAATGTAAGTCCGACCCTGTCCAAATTATTTTTGTGAAGTATATTGACAACGGCCAGCACTACCATAGAAACTAAATCCAGCTATCTTTCTTGCTATGTGAGAACAGGCGATCAGAACATTTCGAGGTTGACATATATATGGGAGATAACTCTGGAGAGGAAAGACGGACAGAGTTTTTGATGTGCTCATGATTCAGTGGATATCAAGATGTATGTATCGACCAAATTTCAGTGCTGTACTCCTTATATTTTCGGAGTTCTGAAAACACCAATTGTTCACATAAAGGGAGATAACTCTGCAAATCAAGTGAGGACATGATTCTCAATAGGCCTAAGCACTACAGTTTGTATACATATATATACATACAAAGTTTTAGCTTTCTAACTCTTGTATTGACTGAGCTATGCTCATTATAAAATTGCTAAGAAGAATAAAGAATAATAATAATAGAGAAAAATAAAAATCACAAAAACAATATACTTCCATGTAAAACATGGAAGTATAATTAGGGAATCGCGCGGAATTGATTGTTATGTCCATAGTACGGTTTCTTGACATTTCTGTGTTCAGTTGGAACCTTCTGGTGTGACCCCCACCCATACCTCGGAATTAGGTGACGCGGGTAGAAAAGTCACCATATCTCGGCCAATTTTCGAGATATCGAGCTAATTTTTGCGGCATTGTGTTCGCAATTGATGCCCCTTTATTATATAGTAGGGTTTTAGTAAGATATTGTGGCAATATTCTACTATGTAGGCCTATATATATGCTGTTCAGTGTATACATTTCGATTATCTCTGGCTTCCATCAATATAATACGGTAAGTAGGTAATTATTTAGAAGTACTAGAAATTCTCCATCGAATGACACCAAAAAAGTGACGATTGGTTGTAGGAATTTAAATCCATAGTGTATCTTGTGTAAACTTGATAAGAATTAATGGGCCACAATTTCTACATTTTTCAACCGATTTACAAAAATCTGTCTGGAGTACTCCCAGAACGTCCTATAGATACTTCACAACAATTTTGGTTCGAATCGAAGACGACAAAAAAATTACAATTTTTGCCCCCTCCCTAATAGGGACAAATATTTTTGGATCTTGGTAAAAATTGCACCAGTTCGTCTTCTCTCTATGAGTAACACGCTCACATAAACCAAATCCTGCTCATTTGCGTCGTTTAGGAGGAGTTGTGGTCACAACCACTTTCTCCTCAGCCAATGTATGAATATAATATTCGATGGTCTGTAACTTGGACATTTCTCAACCGATTTACAAAATTCTTTCAGGAGGATCATTAGTACGTCCTAAAGATACATGGTAGTAAAAATGGTTGAAATCATCGCAAAAATAAAATTGCGAAAATTTCGCCCCCACCCTAACCAAAAAATGTAAGTCCGACCCTGTCCAAATTATTTTTGTGAAGTATATTGACAACGGCCAGCACTACCATAGAAACTAAATCCAGCTATCTTTCTTGCTATGTGAGAACAGGCGATCAGAACATTTCGAGGTTGACATATATATGGGAGATAACTCTGGAGAGGAAAGACGGACAGAGTTTTTGATGTGCTCATGATTCAGTGGATATCAAGATGTATGTATCGACCAAATTTCAGTGCTGTACTCCTTATATTTTCGGAGTTCTGAAAACACCAATTGTTCACATAAAGGGAGATAACTCTGCAAATCAAGTGAGGACATGATTCTCAATAGGCCTAAGCACTACAGTTTGTATACATATATATACATACAAAGTTTTAGCTTTCTAACTCTTGTATTGACTGAGCTATGCTCATTATAAAATTGCTAAGAAGAATAAAGAATAATAATAATAGAGAAAAATAAAAATCACAAAAACAATATACTTCCATGTAAAACATGGAAGTATAATTAGGGAATCGCGCGGAATTGATTGTTATGTCCATAGTACGGTTTCTTGACATTTCTGTGTTCAGTTGGAACCTTCTGGTGTGACCCCCACCCATACCTCGGAATTAGGTGACGCGGGTAGAAAAGTCACCATATCTCGGCCAATTTTCGAGATATCGAGCTAATTTTTGCGGCATTGTGTTCGCAATTGATGCCCCTTTATTATATAGTAGGGTTTTAGTAAGATATTGTGGCAATATTCTACTATGTAGGCCTATATATATGCTGTTCAGTGTATACATTTCGATTATCTCTGGCTTCCATCAATATAATACGGTAAGTAGGTAATTATTTAGAAGTACTAGAAATTCTCCATCGAATGACACCAAAAAAGTGACGATTGGTTGTAGGAATTTAAATCCATAGTGTATCTTGTGTAAACTTGATAAGAATTAATGGGCCACAATTTCTACATTTTTCAACCGATTTACAAAAATCTGTCTGGAGTACTCCCAGAACGTCCTATAGATACTTCACAACAATTTTGGTTCGAATCGAAGACGACAAAAAAATTACAATTTTTGCCCCCTCCCTAATAGGGACAAATATTTTTGGATCTTGGTAAAAATTGCACCAGTTCGTCTTCTCTCTATGAGTAACACGCTCACATAAACCAAATCCTGCTCATTTGCGTCGTTTAGGAGGAGTTGTGGTCACAACCACTTTCTCCTCAGCCAATGTATGAATATAATATTCGATGGTCTGTAACTTGGACATTTCTCAACCGATTTACAAAATTCTTTCAGGAGGATCATTAGTACGTCCTAAAGATACATGGTAGTAAAAATGGTTGAAATCATCGCAAAAATAAAATTGCGAAAATTTCGCCCCCACCCTAACCAAAAAATGTAAGTCCGACCCTGTCCAAATTATTTTTGTGAAGTATATTGACAACGGCCAGCACTACCATAGAAACTAAATCCAGCTATCTTTCTTGCTATGTGAGAACAGGCGATCAGAACATTTCGAGGTTGACATATATATGGGAGATAACTCTGGAGAGGAAAGACGGACAGAGTTTTTGATGTGCTCATGATTCAGTGGATATCAAGATGTATGTATCGACCAAATTTCAGTGCTGTACTCCTTATATTTTCGGAGTTCTGAAAACACCAATTGTTCACATAAAGGGAGATAACTCTGCAAATCAAGTGAGGACATGATTCTCAATAGGCCTAAGCACTACAGTTTGTATACATATATATACATACAAAGTTTTAGCTTTCTAACTCTTGTATTGACTGAGCTATGCTCATTATAAAATTGCTAAGAAGAATAAAGAATAATAATAATAGAGAAAAATAAAAATCACAAAAACAATATACTTCCATGTAAAACATGGAAGTATAATTAGGGAATCGCGCGGAATTGATTGTTATGTCCATAGTACGGTTTCTTGACATTTCTGTGTTCAGTTGGAACCTTCTGGTGTGACCCCCACCCATACCTCGGAATTAGGTGACGCGGGTAGAAAAGTCACCATATCTCGGCCAATTTTCGAGATATCGAGCTAATTTTTGCGGCATTGTGTTCGCAATTGATGCCCCTTTATTATATAGTAGGGTTTTAGTAAGATATTGTGGCAATATTCTACTATGTAGGCCTATATATATGCTGTTCAGTGTATACATTTCGATTATCTCTGGCTTCCATCAATATAATACGGTAAGTAGGTAATTATTTAGAAGTACTAGAAATTCTCCATCGAATGACACCAAAAAAGTGACGATTGGTTGTAGGAATTTAAATCCATAGTGTATCTTGTGTAAACTTGATAAGAATTAATGGGCCACAATTTCTACATTTTTCAACCGATTTACAAAAATCTGTCTGGAGTACTCCCAGAACGTCCTATAGATACTTCACAACAATTTTGGTTCGAATCGAAGACGACAAAAAAATTACAATTTTTGCCCCCTCCCTAATAGGGACAAATATTTTTGGATCTTGGTAAAAATTGCACCAGTTCGTCTTCTCTCTATGAGTAACACGCTCACATAAACCAAATCCTGCTCATTTGCGTCGTTTAGGAGGAGTTGTGGTCACAACCACTTTCTCCTCAGCCAATGTATGAATATAATATTCGATGGTCTGTAACTTGGACATTTCTCAACCGATTTACAAAATTCTTTCAGGAGGATCATTAGTACGTCCTAAAGATACATGGTAGTAAAAATGGTTGAAATCATCGCAAAAATAAAATTGCGAAAATTTCGCCCCCACCCTAACCAAAAAATGTAAGTCCGACCCTGTCCAAATTATTTTTGTGAAGTATATTGACAACGGCCAGCACTACCATAGAAACTAAATCCAGCTATCTTTCTTGCTATGTGAGAACAGGCGATCAGAACATTTCGAGGTTGACATATATATGGGAGATAACTCTGGAGAGGAAAGACGGACAGAGTTTTTGATGTGCTCATGATTCAGTGGATATCAAGATGTATGTATCGACCAAATTTCAGTGCTGTACTCCTTATATTTTCGGAGTTCTGAAAACACCAATTGTTCACATAAAGGGAGATAACTCTGCAAATCAAGTGAGGACATGATTCTCAATAGGCCTAAGCACTACAGTTTGTATACATATATATACATACAAAGTTTTAGCTTTCTAACTCTTGTATTGACTGAGCTATGCTCATTATAAAATTGCTAAGAAGAATAAAGAATAATAATAATAGAGAAAAATAAAAATCACAAAAACAATATACTTCCATGTAAAACATGGAAGTATAATTAGGGAATCGCGCGGAATTGATTGTTATGTCCATAGTACGGTTTCTTGACATTTCTGTGTTCAGTTGGAACCTTCTGGTGTGACCCCCACCCATACCTCGGAATTAGGTGACGCGGGTAGAAAAGTCACCATATCTCGGCCAATTTTCGAGATATCGAGCTAATTTTTGCGGCATTGTGTTCGCAATTGATGCCCCTTTATTATATAGTAGGGTTTTAGTAAGATATTGTGGCAATATTCTACTATGTAGGCCTATATATATGCTGTTCATTGTATACATTTCGATTATCTCTGGCTTCCATCAATATAATACGGTAAGTAGGTAATTATTTAGAAGTACTAGAAATTCTCCATCGAATGACACCAAAAAAGTGACGATTGGTTGTAGGAATTTAAATCCATAGTGTATCTTGTGTAAACTTGATAAGAATTAATGGGCCACAATTTCTACATTTTTCAACCGATTTACAAAAATCTGTCTGGAGTACTCCCAGAACGTCCTATAGATACTTCACAACAATTTTGGTTCGAATCGAAGACGACAAAAAAATTACAATTTTTGCCCCCTCCCTAATAGGGACAAATATTTTTGGATCTTGGTAAAAATTGCACCAGTTCGTCTTCTCTCTATGAGTAACACGCTCACATAAACCAAATCCTGCTCATTTGCGTCGTTTAGGAGGAGTTGTGGTCACAACCACTTTCTCCTCAGCCAATGTATGAATATAATATTCGATGGTCTGTAACTTGGACATTTCTCAACCGATTTACAAAATTCTTTCAGGAGGATCATTAGTACGTCCTAAAGATACATGGTAGTAAAAATGGTTGAAATCATCGCAAAAATAAAATTGCGAAAATTTCGCCCCCACCCTAACCAAAAAATGTAAGTCCGACCCTGTCCAAATTATTTTTGTGAAGTATATTGACAACGGCCAGCACTACCATAGAAACTAAATCCAGCTATCTTTCTTGCTATGTGAGAACAGGCGATCAGAACATTTCGAGGTTGACATATATATGGGAGATAACTCTGGAGAGGAAAGACGGACAGAGTTTTTGATGTGCTCATGATTCAGTGGATATCAAGATGTATGTATCGACCAAATTTCAGTGCTGTACTCCTTATATTTTCGGAGTTCTGAAAACACCAATTGTTCACATAAAGGGAGATAACTCTGCAAATCAAGTGAGGACATGATTCTCAATAGGCCTAAGCACTACAGTTTGTATACATATATATACATACAAAGTTTTAGCTTTCTAACTCTTGTATTGACTGAGCTATGCTCATTATAAAATTGCTAAGAAGAATAAAGAATAATAATAATAGAGAAAAATAAAAATCACAAAAACAATATACTTCCATGTAAAACATGGAAGTATAATTAGGGAATCGCGCGGAATTGATTGTTATGTCCATAGTACGGTTTCTTGACATTTCTGTGTTCAGTTGGAACCTTCTGGTGTGACCCCCACCCATACCTCGGAATTAGGTGACGCGGGTAGAAAAGTCACCATATCTCGGCCAATTTTCGAGATATCGAGCTAATTTTTGCGGCATTGTGTTCGCAATTGATGCCCCTTTATTATATAGTAGGGTTTTAGTAAGATATTGTGGCAATATTCTACTATGTAGGCCTATATATATGCTGTTCAGTGTATACATTTCGATTATCTCTGGCTTCCATCAATATAATACGGTAAGTAGGTAATTATTTAGAAGTACTAGAAATTCTCCATCGAATGACACCAAAAAAGTGACGATTGGTTGTAGGAATTTAAATCCATAGTGTATCTTGTGTAAACTTGATAAGAATTAATGGGCCACAATTTCTACATTTTTCAACCGATTTACAAAAATCTGTCTGGAGTACTCCCAGAACGTCCTATAGATACTTCACAACAATTTTGGTTCGAATCGAAGACGACAAAAAAATTACAATTTTTGCCCCCTCCCTAATAGGGACAAATATTTTTGGATCTTGGTAAAAATTGCACCAGTTCGTCTTCTCTCTATGAGTAACACGCTCACATAAACCAAATCCTGCTCATTTGCGTCGTTTAGGAGGAGTTGTGGTCACAACCACTTTCTCCTCAGCCAATGTATGAATATAATATTCGATGGTCTGTAACTTGGACATTTCTCAACCGATTTACAAAATTCTTTCAGGAGGATCATTAGTACGTCCTAAAGATACATGGTAGTAAAAATGGTTGAAATCATCGCAAAAATAAAATTGCGAAAATTTCGCCCCCACCCTAACCAAAAAATGTAAGTCCGACCCTGTCCAAATTATTTTTGTGAAGTATATTGACAACGGCCAGCACTACCATAGAAACTAAATCCAGCTATCTTTCTTGCTATGTGAGAACAGGCGATCAGAACATTTCGAGGTTGACATATATATGGGAGATAACTCTGGAGAGGAAAGACGGACAGAGTTTTTGATGTGCTCATGATTCAGTGGATATCAAGATGTATGTATCGACCAAATTTCAGTGCTGTACTCCTTATATTTTCGGAGTTCTGAAAACACCAATTGTTCACATAAAGGGAGATAACTCTGCAAATCAAGTGAGGACATGATTCTCAATAGGCCTAAGCACTACAGTTTGTATACATATATATACATACAAAGTTTTAGCTTTCTAACTCTTGTATTGACTGAGCTATGCTCATTATAAAATTGCTAAGAAGAATAAAGAATAATAATAATAGAGAAAAATAAAAATCACAAAAACAATATACTTCCATGTAAAACATGGAAGTATAATTAGGGAATCGCGCGGAATTGATTGTTATGTCCATAGTACGGTTTCTTGACATTTCTGTGTTCAGTTGGAACCTTCTGGTGTGACCCCCACCCATACCTCGGAATTAGGTGACGCGGGTAGAAAAGTCACCATATCTCGGCCAATTTTCGAGATATCGAGCTAATTTTTGCGGCATTGTGTTCGCAATTGATGCCCCTTTATTATATAGTAGGGTTTTAGTAAGATATTGTGGCAATATTCTACTATGTAGGCCTATATATATGCTGTTCAGTGTATACATTTCGATTATCTCTGGCTTCCATCAATATAATACGGTAAGTAGGTAATTATTTAGAAGTACTAGAAATTCTCCATCGAATGACACCAAAAAAGTGACGATTGGTTGTAGGAATTTAAATCCATAGTGTATCTTGTGTAAACTTGATAAGAATTAATGGGCCACAATTTCTACATTTTTCAACCGATTTACAAAAATCTGTCTGGAGTACTCCCAGAACGTCCTATAGATACTTCACAACAATTTTGGTTCGAATCGAAGACGACAAAAAAATTACAATTTTTGCCCCCTCCCTAATAGGGACAAATATTTTTGGATCTTGGTAAAAATTGCACCAGTTCGTCTTCTCTCTATGAGTAACACGCTCACATAAACCAAATCCTGCTCATTTGCGTCGTTTAGGAGGAGTTGTGGTCACAACCACTTTCTCCTCAGCCAATGTATGAATATAATATTCGATGGTCTGTAACTTGGACATTTCTCAACCGATTTACAAAATTCTTTCAGGAGGATCATTAGTACGTCCTAAAGATACATGGTAGTAAAAATGGTTGAAATCATCGCAAAAATAAAATTGCGAAAATTTCGCCCCCACCCTAACCAAAAAATGTAAGTCCGACCCTGTCCAAATTATTTTTGTGAAGTATATTGACAACGGCCAGCACTACCATAGAAACTAAATCCAGCTATCTTTCTTGCTATGTGAGAACAGGCGATCAGAACATTTCGAGGTTGACATATATATGGGAGATAACTCTGGAGAGGAAAGACGGACAGAGTTTTTGATGTGCTCATGATTCAGTGGATATCAAGATGTATGTATCGACCAAATTTCAGTGCTGTACTCCTTATATTTTCGGAGTTCTGAAAACACCAATTGTTCACATAAAGGGAGATAACTCTGCAAATCAAGTGAGGACATGATTCTCAATAGGCCTAAGCACTACAGTTTGTATACATATATATACATACAAAGTTTTAGCTTTCTAACTCTTGTATTGACTGAGCTATGCTCATTATAAAATTGCTAAGAAGAATAAAGAATAATAATAATAGAGAAAAATAAAAATCACAAAAACAATATACTTCCATGTAAAACATGGAAGTATAATTAGGGAATCGCGCGGAATTGATTGTTATGTCCATAGTACGGTTTCTTGACATTTCTGTGTTCAGTTGGAACCTTCTGGTGTGACCCCCACCCATACCTCGGAATTAGGTGACGCGGGTAGAAAAGTCACCATATCTCGGCCAATTTTCGAGATATCGAGCTAATTTTTGCGGCATTGTGTTCGCAATTGATGCCCCTTTATTATATAGTAGGGTTTTAGTAAGATATTGTGGCAATATTCTACTATGTAGGCCTATATATATGCTGTTCAGTGTATACATTTCGATTATCTCTGGCTTCCATCAATATAATACGGTAAGTAGGTAATTATTTAGAAGTACTAGAAATTCTCCATCGAATGACACCAAAAAAGTGACGATTGGTTGTAGGAATTTAAATCCATAGTGTATCTTGTGTAAACTTGATAAGAATTAATGGGCCACAATTTCTACATTTTTCAACCGATTTACAAAAATCTGTCTGGAGTACTCCCAGAACGTCCTATAGATACTTCACAACAATTTTGGTTCGAATCGAAGACGACAAAAAAATTACAATTTTTGCCCCCTCCCTAATAGGGACAAATATTTTTGGATCTTGGTAAAAATTGCACCAGTTCGTCTTCTCTCTATGAGTAACACGCTCACATAAACCAAATCCTGCTCATTTGCGTCGTTTAGGAGGAGTTGTGGTCACAACCACTTTCTCCTCAGCCAATGTATGAATATAATATTCGATGGTCTGTAACTTGGACATTTCTCAACCGATTTACAAAATTCTTTCAGGAGGATCATTAGTACGTCCTAAAGATACATGGTAGTAAAAATGGTTGAAATCATCGCAAAAATAAAATTGCGAAAATTTCGCCCCCACCCTAACCAAAAAATGTAAGTCCGACCCTGTCCAAATTATTTTTGTGAAGTATATTGACAACGGCCAGCACTACCATAGAAACTAAATCCAGCTATCTTTCTTGCTATGTGAGAACAGGCGATCAGAACATTTCGAGGTTGACATATATATGGGAGATAACTCTGGAGAGGAAAGACGGACAGAGTTTTTGATGTGCTCATGATTCAGTGGATATCAAGATGTATGTATCGACCAAATTTCAGTGCTGTACTCCTTATATTTTCGGAGTTCTGAAAACACCAATTGTTCACATAAAGGGAGATAACTCTGCAAATCAAGTGAGGACATGATTCTCAATAGGCCTAAGCACTACAGTTTGTATACATATATATACATACAAAGTTTTAGCTTTCTAACTCTTGTATTGACTGAGCTATGCTCATTATAAAATTGCTAAGAAGAATAAAGAATAATAATAATAGAGAAAAATAAAAATCACAAAAACAATATACTTCCATGTAAAACATGGAAGTATAATTAGGGAATCGCGCGGAATTGATTGTTATGTCCATAGTACGGTTTCTTGACATTTCTGTGTTCAGTTGGAACCTTCTGGTGTGACCCCCACCCATACCTCGGAATTAGGTGACGCGGGTAGAAAAGTCACCATATCTCGGCCAATTTTCGAGATATCGAGCTAATTTTTGCGGCATTGTGTTCGCAATTGATGCCCCTTTATTATATAGTAGGGTTTTAGTAAGATATTGTGGCAATATTCTACTATGTAGGCCTATATATATGCTGTTCAGTGTATACATTTCGATTATCTCTGGCTTCCATCAATATAATACGGTAAGTAGGTAATTATTTAGAAGTACTAGAAATTCTCCATCGAATGACACCAAAAAAGTGACGATTGGTTGTAGGAATTTAAATCCATAGTGTATCTTGTGTAAACTTGATAAGAATTAATGGGCCACAATTTCTACATTTTTCAACCGATTTACAAAAATCTGTCTGGAGTACTCCCAGAACGTCCTATAGATACTTCACAACAATTTTGGTTCGAATCGAAGACGACAAAAAAATTACAATTTTTGCCCCCTCCCTAATAGGGACAAATATTTTTGGATCTTGGTAAAAATTGCACCAGTTCGTCTTCTCTCTATGAGTAACACGCTCACATAAACCAAATCCTGCTCATTTGCGTCGTTTAGGAGGAGTTGTGGTCACAACCACTTTCTCCTCAGCCAATGTATGAATATAATATTCGATGGTCTGTAACTTGGACATTTCTCAACCGATTTACAAAATTCTTTCAGGAGGATCATTAGTACGTCCTAAAGATACATGGTAGTAAAAATGGTTGAAATCATCGCAAAAATAAAATTGCGAAAATTTCGCCCCCACCCTAACCAAAAAATGTAAGTCCGACCCTGTCCAAATTATTTTTGTGAAGTATATTGACAACGGCCAGCACTACCATAGAAACTAAATCCAGCTATCTTTCTTGCTATGTGAGAACAGGCGATCAGAACATTTCGAGGTTGACATATATATGGGAGATAACTCTGGAGAGGAAAGACGGACAGAGTTTTTGATGTGCTCATGATTCAGTGGATATCAAGATGTATGTATCGACCAAATTTCAGTGCTGTACTCCTTATATTTTCGGAGTTCTGAAAACACCAATTGTTCACATAAAGGGAGATAACTCTGCAAATCAAGTGAGGACATGATTCTCAATAGGCCTAAGCACTACAGTTTGTATACATATATATACATACAAAGTTTTAGCTTTCTAACTCTTGTATTGACTGAGCTATGCTCATTATAAAATTGCTAAGAAGAATAAAGAATAATAATAATAGAGAAAAATAAAAATCACAAAAACAATATACTTCCATGTAAAACATGGAAGTATAATTAGGGAATCGCGCGGAATTGATTGTTATGTCCATAGTACGGTTTCTTGACATTTCTGTGTTCAGTTGGAACCTTCTGGTGTGACCCCCACCCATACCTCGGAATTAGGTGACGCGGGTAGAAAAGTCACCATATCTCGGCCAATTTTCGAGATATCGAGCTAATTTTTGCGGCATTGTGTTCGCAATTGATGCCCCTTTATTATATAGTAGGGTTTTAGTAAGATATTGTGGCAATATTCTACTATGTAGGCCTATATATATGCTGTTCAGTGTATACATTTCGATTATCTCTGGCTTCCATCAATATAATACGGTAAGTAGGTAATTATTTAGAAGTACTAGAAATTCTCCATCGAATGACACCAAAAAAGTGACGATTGGTTGTAGGAATTTAAATCCATAGTGTATCTTGTGTAAACTTGATAAGAATTAATGGGCCACAATTTCTACATTTTTCAACCGATTTACAAAAATCTGTCTGGAGTACTCCCAGAACGTCCTATAGATACTTCACAACAATTTTGGTTCGAATCGAAGACGACAAAAAAATTACAATTTTTGCCCCCTCCCTAATAGGGACAAATATTTTTGGATCTTGGTAAAAATTGCACCAGTTCGTCTTCTCTCTATGAGTAACACGCTCACATAAACCAAATCCTGCTCATTTGCGTCGTTTAGGAGGAGTTGTGGTCACAACCACTTTCTCCTCAGCCAATGTATGAATATAATATTCGATGGTCTGTAACTTGGACATTTCTCAACCGATTTACAAAATTCTTTCAGGAGGATCATTAGTACGTCCTAAAGATACATGGTAGTAAAAATGGTTGAAATCATCGCAAAAATAAAATTGCGAAAATTTCGCCCCCACCCTAACCAAAAAATGTAAGTCCGACCCTGTCCAAATTATTTTTGTGAAGTATATTGACAACGGCCAGCACTACCATAGAAACTAAATCCAGCTATCTTTCTTGCTATGTGAGAACAGGCGATCAGAACATTTCGAGGTTGACATATATATGGGAGATAACTCTGGAGAGGAAAGACGGACAGAGTTTTTGATGTGCTCATGATTCAGTGGATATCAAGATGTATGTATCGACCAAATTTCAGTGCTGTACTCCTTATATTTTCGGAGTTCTGAAAACACCAATTGTTCACATAAAGGGAGATAACTCTGCAAATCAAGTGAGGACATGATTCTCAATAGGCCTAAGCACTACAGTTTGTATACATATATATACATACAAAGTTTTAGCTTTCTAACTCTTGTATTGACTGAGCTATGCTCATTATAAAATTGCTAAGAAGAATAAAGAATAATAATAATAGAGAAAAATAAAAATCACAAAAACAATATACTTCCATGTAAAACATGGAAGTATAATTAGGGAATCGCGCGGAATTGATTGTTATGTCCATAGTACGGTTTCTTGACATTTCTGTGTTCAGTTGGAACCTTCTGGTGTGACCCCCACCCATACCTCGGAATTAGGTGACGCGGGTAGAAAAGTCACCATATCTCGGCCAATTTTCGAGATATCGAGCTAATTTTTGCGGCATTGTGTTCGCAATTGATGCCCCTTTATTATATAGTAGGGTTTTAGTAAGATATTGTGGCAATATTCTACTATGTAGGCCTATATATATGCTGTTCAGTGTATACATTTCGATTATCTCTGGCTTCCATCAATATAATACGGTAAGTAGGTAATTATTTAGAAGTACTAGAAATTCTCCATCGAATGACACCAAAAAAGTGACGATTGGTTGTAGGAATTTAAATCCATAGTGTATCTTGTGTAAACTTGATAAGAATTAATGGGCCACAATTTCTACATTTTTCAACCGATTTACAAAAATCTGTCTGGAGTACTCCCAGAACGTCCTATAGATACTTCACAACAATTTTGGTTCGAATCGAAGACGACAAAAAAATTACAATTTTTGCCCCCTCCCTAATAGGGACAAATATTTTTGGATCTTGGTAAAAATTGCACCAGTTCGTCTTCTCTCTATGAGTAACACGCTCACATAAACCAAATCCTGCTCATTTGCGTCGTTTAGGAGGAGTTGTGGTCACAACCACTTTCTCCTCAGCCAATGTATGAATATAATATTCGATGGTCTGTAACTTGGACATTTCTCAACCGATTTACAAAATTCTTTCAGGAGGATCATTAGTACGTCCTAAAGATACATGGTAGTAAAAATGGTTGAAATCATCGCAAAAATAAAATTGCGAAAATTTCGCCCCCACCCTAACCAAAAAATGTAAGTCCGACCCTGTCCAAATTATTTTTGTGAAGTATATTGACAACGGCCAGCACTACCATAGAAACTAAATCCAGCTATCTTTCTTGCTATGTGAGAACAGGCGATCAGAACATTTCGAGGTTGACATATATATGGGAGATAACTCTGGAGAGGAAAGACGGACAGAGTTTTTGATGTGCTCATGATTCAGTGGATATCAAGATGTATGTATCGACCAAATTTCAGTGCTGTACTCCTTATATTTTCGGAGTTCTGAAAACACCAATTGTTCACATAAAGGGAGATAACTCTGCAAATCAAGTGAGGACATGATTCTCAATAGGCCTAAGCACTACAGTTTGTATACATATATATACATACAAAGTTTTAGCTTTCTAACTCTTGTATTGACTGAGCTATGCTCATTATAAAATTGCTAAGAAGAATAAAGAATAATAATAATAGAGAAAAATAAAAATCACAAAAACAATATACTTCCATGTAAAACATGGAAGTATAATTAGGGAATCGCGCGGAATTGATTGTTATGTCCATAGTACGGTTTCTTGACATTTCTGTGTTCAGTTGGAACCTTCTGGTGTGACCCCCACCCATACCTCGGAATTAGGTGACGCGGGTAGAAAAGTCACCATATCTCGGCCAATTTTCGAGATATCGAGCTAATTTTTGCGGCATTGTGTTCGCAATTGATGCCCCTTTATTATATAGTAGGGTTTTAGTAAGATATTGTGGCAATATTCTACTATGTAGGCCTATATATATGCTGTTCAGTGTATACATTTCGATTATCTCTGGCTTCCATCAATATAATACGGTAAGTAGGTAATTATTTAGAAGTACTAGAAATTCTCCATCGAATGACACCAAAAAAGTGACGATTGGTTGTAGGAATTTAAATCCATAGTGTATCTTGTGTAAACTTGATAAGAATTAATGGGCCACAATTTCTACATTTTTCAACCGATTTACAAAAATCTGTCTGGAGTACTCCCAGAACGTCCTATAGATACTTCACAACAATTTTGGTTCGAATCGAAGACGACAAAAAAATTACAATTTTTGCCCCCTCCCTAATAGGGACAAATATTTTTGGATCTTGGTAAAAATTGCACCAGTTCGTCTTCTCTCTATGAGTAACACGCTCACATAAACCAAATCCTGCTCATTTGCGTCGTTTAGGAGGAGTTGTGGTCACAACCACTTTCTCCTCAGCCAATGTATGAATATAATATTCGATGGTCTGTAACTTGGACATTTCTCAACCGATTTACAAAATTCTTTCAGGAGGATCATTAGTACGTCCTAAAGATACATGGTAGTAAAAATGGTTGAAATCATCGCAAAAATAAAATTGCGAAAATTTCGCCCCCACCCTAACCAAAAAATGTAAGTCCGACCCTGTCCAAATTATTTTTGTGAAGTATATTGACAACGGCCAGCACTACCATAGAAACTAAATCCAGCTATCTTTCTTGCTATGTGAGAACAGGCGATCAGAACATTTCGAGGTTGACATATATATGGGAGATAACTCTGGAGAGGAAAGACGGACAGAGTTTTTGATGTGCTCATGATTCAGTGGATATCAAGATGTATGTATCGACCAAATTTCAGTGCTGTACTCCTTATATTTTCGGAGTTCTGAAAACACCAATTGTTCACATAAAGGGAGATAACTCTGCAAATCAAGTGAGGACATGATTCTCAATAGGCCTAAGCACTACAGTTTGTATACATATATATACATACAAAGTTTTAGCTTTCTAACTCTTGTATTGACTGAGCTATGCTCATTATAAAATTGCTAAGAAGAATAAAGAATAATAATAATAGAGAAAAATAAAAATCACAAAAACAATATACTTCCATGTAAAACATGGAAGTATAATTAGGGAATCGCGCGGAATTGATTGTTATGTCCATAGTACGGTTTCTTGACATTTCTGTGTTCAGTTGGAACCTTCTGGTGTGACCCCCACCCATACCTCGGAATTAGGTGACGCGGGTAGAAAAGTCACCATATCTCGGCCAATTTTCGAGATATCGAGCTAATTTTTGCGGCATTGTGTTCGCAATTGATGCCCCTTTATTATATAGTAGGGTTTTAGTAAGATATTGTGGCAATATTCTACTATGTAGGCCTATATATATGCTGTTCAGTGTATACATTTCGATTATCTCTGGCTTCCATCAATATAATACGGTAAGTAGGTAATTATTTAGAAGTACTAGAAATTCTCCATCGAATGACACCAAAAAAGTGACGATTGGTTGTAGGAATTTAAATCCATAGTGTATCTTGTGTAAACTTGATAAGAATTAATGGGCCACAATTTCTACATTTTTCAACCGATTTACAAAAATCTGTCTGGAGTACTCCCAGAACGTCCTATAGATACTTCACAACAATTTTGGTTCGAATCGAAGACGACAAAAAAATTACAATTTTTGCCCCCTCCCTAATAGGGACAAATATTTTTGGATCTTGGTAAAAATTGCACCAGTTCGTCTTCTCTCTATGAGTAACACGCTCACATAAACCAAATCCTGCTCATTTGCGTCGTTTAGGAGGAGTTGTGGTCACAACCACTTTCTCCTCAGCCAATGTATGAATATAATATTCGATGGTCTGTAACTTGGACATTTCTCAACCGATTTACAAAATTCTTTCAGGAGGATCATTAGTACGTCCTAAAGATACATGGTAGTAAAAATGGTTGAAATCATCGCAAAAATAAAATTGCGAAAATTTCGCCCCCACCCTAACCAAAAAATGTAAGTCCGACCCTGTCCAAATTATTTTTGTGAAGTATATTGACAACGGCCAGCACTACCATAGAAACTAAATCCAGCTATCTTTCTTGCTATGTGAGAACAGGCGATCAGAACATTTCGAGGTTGACATATATATGGGAGATAACTCTGGAGAGGAAAGACGGACAGAGTTTTTGATGTGCTCATGATTCAGTGGATATCAAGATGTATGTATCGACCAAATTTCAGTGCTGTACTCCTTATATTTTCGGAGTTCTGAAAACACCAATTGTTCACATAAAGGGAGATAACTCTGCAAATCAAGTGAGGACATGATTCTCAATAGGCCTAAGCACTACAGTTTGTATACATATATATACATACAAAGTTTTAGCTTTCTAACTCTTGTATTGACTGAGCTATGCTCATTATAAAATTGCTAAGAAGAATAAAGAATAATAATAATAGAGAAAAATAAAAATCACAAAAACAATATACTTCCATGTAAAACATGGAAGTATAATTAGGGAATCGCGCGGAATTGATTGTTATGTCCATAGTACGGTTTCTTGACATTTCTGTGTTCAGTTGGAACCTTCTGGTGTGACCCCCACCCATACCTCGGAATTAGGTGACGCGGGTAGAAAAGTCACCATATCTCGGCCAATTTTCGAGATATCGAGCTAATTTTTGCGGCATTGTGTTCGCAATTGATGCCCCTTTATTATATAGTAGGGTTTTAGTAAGATATTGTGGCAATATTCTACTATGTAGGCCTATATATGCTGTTCAGTGTATACATTTCGATTATCTCTGGCTTCCATCAATATAATACGGTAAGTAGGTAATTATTTAGAAGTACTAGAAATTCTCCATCGAATGACACCAAAAAAGTGACGATTGGTTGTAGGAATTTAAATCCATAGTGTATCTTGTGTAAACTTGATAAGAATTAATGGGCCACAATTTCTACATTTTTCAACCGATTTACAAAAATCTGTCTGGAGTACTCCCAGAACGTCCTATAGATACTTCACAACAATTTTGGTTCGAATCGAAGACGACAAAAAAATTACAATTTTTGCCCCCTCCCTAATAGGGACAAATATTTTTGGATCTTGGTAAAAATTGCACCAGTTCGTCTTCTCTCTATGAGTAACACGCTCACATAAACCAAATCCTGCTCATTTGCGTCGTTTAGGAGGAGTTGTGGTCACAACCACTTTCTCCTCAGCCAATGTATGAATATAATATTCGATGGTCTGTAACTTGGACATTTCTCAACCGATTTACAAAATTCTTTCAGGAGGATATTAGTACGTCCTAAAGATACATGGTAGTAAAAATGGTTGAAATCATCGCAAAAATAAAATTGCGAAAATTTCGCCCCCACCCTAACCAAAAAATGTAAGTCCGACCCTGTCCAAATTATTTTTGTGAAGTATATTGACAACGGCCAGCACTACCATAGAAACTAAATCCAGCTATCTTTCTTGCTATGTGAGAACAGGCGATCAGAACATTTCGAGGTTGACATATATATGGGAGATAACTCTGGAGAGGAAAGACGGACAGAGTTTTTGATGTGCTCATGATTCAGTGGATATCAAGATGTATGTATCGACCAAATTTCAGTGCTGTACTCCTTATATTTTCGGAGTTCTGAAAACACCAATTGTTCACATAAAGGGAGATAACTCTGCAAATCAAGTGAGGACATGATTCTCAATAGGCCTAAGCACTACAGTTTGTATACATATATATACATACAAAGTTTTAGCTTTCTAACTCTTGTATTGACTGAGCTATGCTCATTATAAAATTGCTAAGAAGAATAAAGAATAATAATAATAGAGAAAAATAAAAATCACAAAAACAATATACTTCCATGTAAAACATGGAAGTATAATTAGGGAATCGCGCGGAATTGATTGTTATGTCCATAGTACGGTTTCTTGACATTTCTGTGTTCAGTTGGAACCTTCTGGTGTGACCCCCACCCATACCTCGGAATTAGGTGACGCGGGTAGAAAAGTCACCATATCTCGGCCAATTTTCGAGATATCGAGCTAATTTTTGCGGCATTGTGTTCGCAATTGATGCCCCTTTATTATATAGTAGGGTTTTAGTAAGATATTGTGGCAATATTCTACTATGTAGGCCTATATATATGCTGTTCAGTGTATACATTTCGATTATCTCTGGCTTCCATCAATATAATACGGTAAGTAGGTAATTATTTAGAAGTACTAGAAATTCTCCATCGAATGACACCAAAAAAGTGACGATTGGTTGTAGGAATTTAAATCCATAGTGTATCTTGTGTAAACTTGATAAGAATTAATGGGCCACAATTTCTACATTTTTCAACCGATTTACAAAAATCTGTCTGGAGTACTCCCAGAACGTCCTATAGATACTTCACAACAATTTTGGTTCGAATCGAAGACGACAAAAAAATTACAATTTTTGCCCCCTCCCTAATAGGGACAAATATTTTTGGATCTTGGTAAAAATTGCACCAGTTCGTCTTCTCTCTATGAGTAACACGCTCACATAAACCAAATCCTGCTCATTTGCGTCGTTTAGGAGGAGTTGTGGTCACAACCACTTTCTCCTCAGCCAATGTATGAATATAATATTCGATGGTCTGTAACTTGGACATTTCTCAACCGATTTACAAAATTCTTTCAGGAGGATCATTAGTACGTCCTAAAGATACATGGTAGTAAAAATGGTTGAAATCATCGCAAAAATAAAATTGCGAAAATTTCGCCCCCACCCTAACCAAAAAATGTAAGTCCGACCCTGTCCAAATTATTTTTGTGAAGTATATTGACAACGGCCAGCACTACCATAGAAACTAAATCCAGCTATCTTTCTTGCTATGTGAGAACAGGCGATCAGAACATTTCGAGGTTGACATATATATGGGAGATAACTCTGGAGAGGAAAGACGGACAGAGTTTTTGATGTGCTCATGATTCAGTGGATATCAAGATGTATGTATCGACCAAATTTCAGTGCTGTACTCCTTATATTTTCGGAGTTCTGAAAACACCAATTGTTCACATAAAGGGAGATAACTCTGCAAATCAAGTGAGGACATGATTCTCAATAGGCCTAAGCACTACAGTTTGTATACATATATATACATACAAAGTTTTAGCTTTCTAACTCTTGTATTGACTGAGCTATGCTCATTATAAAATTGCTAAGAAGAATAAAGAATAATAATAATAGAGAAAAATAAAAATCACAAAAACAATATACTTCCATGTAAAACATGGAAGTATAATTAGGGAATCGCGCGGAATTGATTGTTATGTCCATAGTACGGTTTCTTGACATTTCTGTGTTCAGTTGGAACCTTCTGGTGTGACCCCCACCCATACCTCGGAATTAGGTGACGCGGGTAGAAAAGTCACCATATCTCGGCCAATTTTCGAGATATCGAGCTAATTTTTGCGGCATTGTGTTCGCAATTGATGCCCCTTTATTATATAGTAGGGTTTTAGTAAGATATTGTGGCAATATTCTACTATGTAGGCCTATATATATGCTGTTCAGTGTATACATTTCGATTATCTCTGGCTTCCATCAATATAATACGGTAAGTAGGTAATTATTTAGAAGTACTAGAAATTCTCCATCGAATGACACCAAAAAAGTGACGATTGGTTGTAGGAATTTAAATCCATAGTGTATCTTGTGTAAACTTGATAAGAATTAATGGGCCACAATTTCTACATTTTTCAACCGATTTACAAAAATCTGTCTGGAGTACTCCCAGAACGTCCTATAGATACTTCACAACAATTTTGGTTCGAATCGAAGACGACAAAAAAATTACAATTTTTGCCCCCTCCCTAATAGGGACAAATATTTTTGGATCTTGGTAAAAATTGCACCAGTTCGTCTTCTCTCTATGAGTAACACGCTCACATAAACCAAATCCTGCTCATTTGCGTCGTTTAGGAGGAGTTGTGGTCACAACCACTTTCTCCTCAGCCAATGTATGAATATAATATTCGATGGTCTGTAACTTGGACATTTCTCAACCGATTTACAAAATTCTTTCAGGAGGATCATTAGTACGTCCTAAAGATACATGGTAGTAAAAATGGTTGAAATCATCGCAAAAATAAAATTGCGAAAATTTCGCCCCCACCCTAACCAAAAAATGTAAGTCCGACCCTGTCCAAATTATTTTTGTGAAGTATATTGACAACGGCCAGCACTACCATAGAAACTAAATCCAGCTATCTTTCTTGCTATGTGAGAACAGGCGATCAGAACATTTCGAGGTTGACATATATATGGGAGATAACTCTGGAGAGGAAAGACGGACAGAGTTTTTGATGTGCTCATGATTCAGTGGATATCAAGATGTATGTATCGACCAAATTTCAGTGCTGTACTCCTTATATTTTCGGAGTTCTGAAAACACCAATTGTTCACATAAAGGGAGATAACTCTGCAAATCAAGTGAGGACATGATTCTCAATAGGCCTAAGCACTACAGTTTGTATACATATATATACATACAAAGTTTTAGCTTTCTAACTCTTGTATTGACTGAGCTATGCTCATTATAAAATTGCTAAGAAGAATAAAGAATAATAATAATAGAGAAAAATAAAAATCACAAAAACAATATACTTCCATGTAAAACATGGAAGTATAATTAGGGAATCGCGCGGAATTGATTGTTATGTCCATAGTACGGTTTCTTGACATTTCTGTGTTCAGTTGGAACCTTCTGGTGTGACCCCCACCCATACCTCGGAATTAGGTGACGCGGGTAGAAAAGTCACCATATCTCGGCCAATTTTCGAGATATCGAGCTAATTTTTGCGGCATTGTGTTCGCAATTGATGCCCCTTTATTATATAGTAGGGTTTTAGTAAGATATTGTGGCAATATTCTACTATGTAGGCCTATATATATGCTGTTCAGTGTATACATTTCGATTATCTCTGGCTTCCATCAATATAATACGGTAAGTAGGTAATTATTTAGAAGTACTAGAAATTCTCCATCGAATGACACCAAAAAAGTGACGATTGGTTGTAGGAATTTAAATCCATAGTGTATCTTGTGTAAACTTGATAAGAATTAATGGGCCACAATTTCTACATTTTTCAACCGATTTACAAAAATCTGTCTGGAGTACTCCCAGAACGTCCTATAGATACTTCACAACAATTTTGGTTCGAATCGAAGACGACAAAAAAATTACAATTTTTGCCCCCCTCCCTAATAGGGACAAATATTTTTGGATCTTGGTAAAAATTGCACCAGTTCGTCTTCTCTCTATGAGTAACACGCTCACATAAACCAAATCCTGCTCATTTGCGTCGTTTAGGAGGAGTTGTGGTCACAACCACTTTCTCCTCAGCCAATGTATGAATATAATATTCGATGGTCTGTAACTTGGACATTTCTCAACCGATTTACAAAATTCTTTCAGGAGGATCATTAGTACGTCCTAAAGATACATGGTAGTAAAAATGGTTGAAATCATCGCAAAAATAAAATTGCGAAAATTTCGCCCCCACCCTAACCAAAAAATGTAAGTCCGACCCTGTCCAAATTATTTTTGTGAAGTATATTGACAACGGCCAGCACTACCATAGAAACTAAATCCAGCTATCTTTCTTGCTATGTGAGAACAGGCGATCAGAACATTTCGAGGTTGACATATATATGGGAGATAACTCTGGAGAGGAAAGACGGACAGAGTTTTTGATGTGCTCATGATTCAGTGGATATCAAGATGTATGTATCGACCAAATTTCAGTGCTGTACTCCTTATATTTTCGGAGTTCTGAAAACACCAATTGTTCACATAAAGGGAGATAACTCTGCAAATCAAGTGAGGACATGATTCTCAATAGGCCTAAGCACTACAGTTTGTATACATATATATACATACAAAGTTTTAGCTTTCTAACTCTTGTATTGACTGAGCTATGCTCATTATAAAATTGCTAAGAAGAATAAAGAATAATAATAATAGAGAACTAGAGGTCAGATTCCATGGAATCAGATATACTTCCATGGTATCCCATCCCATCCCATGTGAGTGTTATGCGTATATGTGTATTCCTCTTCATTCGAATGCATATTGGTGCTGAATGATCCGATATTGGACTTGCATTGACATTTCTAAATACTAAATATACTCCAAAGGTTTATGTCATGATGATTAATGACTGTCTAATGCATCATGGTCCTGACCAACTGAGTCACCATTCACCCAGCCAATTAGTTCATTTGTATTCAGTAGGGATACATGTTATGGCTAATTATAACCGCTCCCATGGATGCCCAAATCCTGTTCAACGGTCTCGAAATTTGGTGTGTCTGATTATAGAGTAATCGGCATGTATATATATCAAAAGGGTGCAAATCATATTAATTTGAGTAATATATTTCACCCGTTAACAATGTTATGCGCTACCAGGATTAAACGGTCCACTCTAAAACTTATACAATCGTTCGAAAGTTGCACCTGGATACTTCTGACCACGTCAACAAATTTTTGTCTCAAAGTTTTATTTTCCACATTTGTTTCCGGTGGAATTTGCCAAGTCTGAACACACCCGACGCAAGCTCTCCGCTGAGCATACATCTTGGAGGCGTACCTACAGTATACCATCGTACATGCTCCTGCATTAAACTAGATCTTTATTAGCACGTTTGGATTTGGGGCTACAATTAGGTTAGTGATAGACTACTTAAGTATAAATATTTATATTATACTAGCAGGGTGACCAAACTTCGTCCATGCTGTTTTCCCTATTGACAATTTTGAAGGTCAAGGTCAGGTCGGTGACTCGATTTGACCCGTGTAAAACATTCCCACGACAAAATTACCCCTAGGTATAAATTTTACCAAAATCCCGTCGAAAGGCAAGATTTCACCTTGAATTGACCATTTTAAAGGTCAAGGTCAGGTCTGGGACACAGTTTTACCGGTCCAAAACACTCCCCGGACAAACGTACCCATAGGTATCAAATTTCGTGGAAATCCATCCGTTTTACACGATTTGACATTGAATTGACCATTTTTAAAGTCATGACCAGGTCGGGGTCAAAAACACCCCTAGATATCAAATTTTGTCGAAATCCGTCCGGCTGTTTTCCCGGCCATACATAACAGACAGACAGCAGTCCCAAAATATGTAGTAGATAGCGTTGTCACGAGTAAACCGATCCATCTGAAAATTCGAAAATGGCACTTTA
Organism: Siphonodentalium dalli; assembly: GCA_032622095.1. NCBI lineage: Eukaryota > Metazoa > Mollusca > Scaphopoda > Gadilida > Siphonodentaliidae > Siphonodentalium > Siphonodentalium dalli. The sequence goes on along the minus strand of CP136067.1, from coordinate 128,022,908 downwards.
GATTTTCGGTGGAATTTACCAAAAGTCTCAACCCACCCCATCTTGCATTCTCCGTTGGGTAGGTTACTTTTAAAGTATAGCGGTCAAGATTTGGGGGGGGGGGGCTTGGATAGAATATCCAAATGTACCTGCTACGGCATTACCTTGCTCTTCAATTAGCCCGTTTGGATTTGGTGGGAAGAATAGGTGCATTTTCCCGTTCCCCGTATAGCGGAAAGGGGTATATATAGTCACGCATTTCAATCAGTTTGGATATAAAGTTTAAATATACACAGTTATATGCCTATATATTTAATACTAATATATTTTCTTATAAATTAACAGCGCAGTGCGTAGCCGAGTGGTGAGAGCGTCAAACCTTCAGTTTGTGTTTTATTGCGACGTGAGTTCGAATCCCGTCAAATTATCTACTATTTTGTTTTATTTTTAACATGCTTTGGTGTATTTTAATCATCAAATACGAATAATACCAAACTAAAGATAATGTAAAGATGGTTTTTATATTCGACAAATAACTAGAATATAAACGTCGATGTGTTATTGAATCGGATATAAAACAATAAACACGTTGGTCGGTTTTCGCATATATAACATGAAGGGCGCTTAATGAACGTTCGGTCCGAATAATATAATGAGTGATTAACAACAACACACAAAGAGTTTGAACGTAATCGAACAGAAAAGAGCGTTCTCTATAAGTAGATTCCTTTATGGTAGGAATAATGAGCGGTTGTTTCACGTTTGCGTTTTGACAAGACTTAAATGACGGTGTACGAAACTATCAGTGGTGTTTTATTTTGCGAAAGTATAAAAGGAGTCATTTCCAATTCAGCAGACATATACTAACGGAAATAATTGAATGTCTATCAGCAGTATACTACGGTTTATAACAATACACAAATTGTTCTTACGAAAATGATGATGTTTGCATGTTTCTATGTGTTTATCGTTGTTATCGCAAATGGAATAATTGGCTATACGTCGTCATTACGTTAGTAGAAATATACACCGTATAACGAAGGTTTGTTTGATCAAATTAATGTAATGTTTGTATTTTGTTTGGTTGTATATGATATGCAATGCGTTGAAGATGCGAAAGAAAATACAAAAGTGAAATACACGCACGCAGATAGCTCATGACACACTATACACGATAAAATGATAATTTAGCACACACCATGTGCTACACAATTTACGAATAGGTGGGTTTATATTAAAATCCAAGTTATTTGCTTTATAACGTCTCCGATATGAACTCATACCAATATACCACTCTGGAAATGATTGTTGGAATTTCACGGGCGTTGTATCAGTTCTCTGGTAGAGGATTGAGACTGGCCCGCGGCAAGACGGGTGTATTCGAATCGGAGGTAGGTTTCATCCCACGCGGGATGGGTTAGCCGGAGGAAGGAGAGAGGGGAGTGACAAATTTTTGGCGTATATATAGATAATATATATTATATATATAAACGGAATTATTTTGAAGAGCTCTTTTCACTTGACTGAGAAAAAAATAATGTTCTAAGTCCAAACGTTTTGGTTGAAATATTGGAGCCTTTTTCAAAAAGTGAAAACAAAATGAACGATTTTTCTGGGACAGGTCGATTTGGATCCGTTTTGGAGTCTGGATTAAAAATTGGTACCACGGACCACCCCTCCCCATACCCACAATAATGAACAGACACTGTCAAAATTTGGCCCACCGCGTGCACTCTTTCGTCCGCACACGTTGGCGTATCAGTTGACATCCAAACTTCGACATCTTCGGAGGAGATGTGGTCACAAGCACATGTCCCAAACTGCAAAATTTGAGGGCCTGTAACTCTTGCAATTCTTATCGGATTTCAAAAATCCTTCTTGGTTTGGGTTTGTTTTCGTTCAGGGAATGCATATACTTAAATAGATGAATATCGATCAAAAAAACATTTTTGAGAAAAGTTTGCCCCCACATCAGTGTAAAAATATATGTCCGACCCTGTTAAAATTTCTTTTTCGGACTAAACTGAGAACGGTCATCACGGCTATGAAAACCAAATGCAGTTATCTGGAATGATACGGGAGAACAACAGAGTACAATAAAATAGAGGTTCCCCTGTTTATGGGCGGTAACTCTTCGGGGAAAGCGCGGACATAAGTTTTGATGCCCGTGGGCAGTAGGGCATACCGAGGTGTACATACAGTCCAATTTTCGATGCTCTGCTCCTTATAATTTCCGAGATAATAAAATGACATATTTTTCATATAAAGGGAGATAACTCCACGGGTTAAATGCGGACAATATCCGTTATGAGCCAAAGGCATAGAACTCATTTACCCCAACATACTTACCAAACTTGAGTTTTCTAGTACTAATACATTCAGAGATTTGGGCGTTGAAAAATACTGTAGTATAATAATAATAATGAAAAATAATCGAATAAGGGCTATAACTCTGTCTTGAAACATTGGGCCGAAATCTGGATATCATTATCTTTAGTAGACCTCAGATGCCTATATTCGTTAAAGATTTCGCGGTCCTGCTGCAATTAGTTTCTGAGTATTTTCAAATAAACGGAAAACTACCCCAATAGAAAAACAATATACTTCCTTGGTTACACCATGGAAGTATAATAATAGGGCGAATCATGAACTGAACAATTCGCAGTTTAGGGATGGAAAATATGAAGTAAGATGATTGTGTACTGTCCTTAACATTTGTGTGTTGATCTCAAGTGTTTATAATTGACCCCACTCCTGCCTCGAAATTGGGTGACGGGATTGGGAAATTGTCACACCAGGCCCAAAATGCAATTTTTGAAGGACCATAACTCCGTGATTTTCCAATGGATTTTAAAATTGTTTTAAGTTTTGTTATATGCTACTTACTGAGATTGCATATTATAAATTTCATCTGATTCGGAAAAGGAGAACATTTTGGTTATTAGAAAGAATATGGGCCCATATTCAAACTTTGAGTTCCAAAATCTCCGCCAGTTTTTAACGGATTTACGATCTGTTTTCAGATTTGTTATTAGCGTGTATGGTAAATGTTATATTCCAAGTTTCATATAATTCGGAGACGAAATAAATTTTGGTACCTCGGACCACCCCTCCCCTGACCCACAACACTGAACCGACACTGGCAAAATTTGGCCCACCGCGTGCACTCTTTCGTCCGCACACGTTGGCGTATCAGTTGACATCCAAACTTCGACATCTTCGGAGGAGATGTGGTCACAAGCACATGGGCCCAAAATTGCAAAATTTGAGGGCCCCTAACTTTGTCAGTTTTCAATGGATTTCGAAATTCTTTCAGTTTCTAGATCGGGTGGTGTTGTAGATGTTAAATTCCAAGTTTCATCTTATTCCGATAAGAATTAAAAATTGGTACCACGGACCACCCCTCCCCATACCCACAATAATGAACAGACACTGTCAAAATTTGGCCCACCGCGTGCACTCTTTCGTCCGCACACGTTGGCGTATCAGTTGACATCCAAACTTCGACATCTTCGGAGGAGATGTGGTCACAAGCACATGTCCCAAACTGCAAAATTTGAGGGCCTGTAACTCTTGCAATTCTTATCGGATTTCAAAAATCCTTCTTGGTTTGGGTTTGTTTTCGTTCAGGGAATGCATATACTTAAATAGATGAATATCGATCAAAAAAACATTTTTGAGAAAATTTTGCCCCCACATCAGTGTAAAAATATATGTCCGACCCTGTTAAAATTTCTTTTTCGGACTAAACTGAGAACGGTCATCACGGCTATGAAAACCAAATGCAGTTATCTGGAATGATACGGGAGAACAACAGAGTACAATAACATAGAGGTTCCCCTGTTTATGGGCGGTAACTCTTCGGGGAAAGAGCGGACATAAGTTTAGATGCCCGTGAGCAGTAGGGCATACCGAGGTGTACATACAGTCCAATTTTCGATGCTCTGCTCCTTATAATTTCCGAGATAATAAAATGACATATTTTTCATATAAAGGGAGATAACTCCACGGGTTAAATGCGGACAATATCCGTTATGAGCCAAAGGCATAGAACTCATTTACCCCAACATACTTACCAAACTTGAGTTTTCTAGTACTAATACATTCAGAGATTTGGGCGTTGAAAAATACTGTAGTATAATAATAATAATGAAAAATAATCGAATAAGGGCTATAACTCTGTCTTGAAACATTGGGCCGAAATCTGGATATCATTATCTTTAGTAGACCTCAGATGCCTATATTCGTTAAAGATTTCGCGGTCCTGCTGCAATTAGTTTCTGAGTATTTTCAAATAAACGGAAAACTACCCCAATAGAAAAACAATATACTTCCTTGGTTACACCATGGAAGTATAAAAATAAAAATCACAAAAACAATATACTTCCATGTAAAACATGGAAGTATAATTAGGGAATCGCGCGGAATTGATTGTTATGTCCATAGTACGGTTTCTTGACATTTCTGTGTTCAGTTGGAACCTTCTGGTGTGACCCCCACCCATACCTCGGAATTAGGTGACGCGGGTAGAAAAGTCACCATATCTCGGCCAATTTTCGAGATATCGAGCTAATTTTTGCGGCATTGTGTTCGCAATTGATGCCCCTTTATTATATAGTAGGGTTTTAGTAAGATATTGTGGCAATATTCTACTATGTAGGCCTATATATATGCTGTTCAGTGTATACATTTCGATTATCTCTGGCTTCCATCAATATAATACGGTAAGTAGGTAATTATTTAGAAGTACTAGAAATTCTCCATCGAATGACACCAAAAAAGTGACGATTGGTTGTAGGAATTTAAATCCATAGTGTATCTTGTGTAAACTTGATAAGAATTAATGGGCCACAATTTCTACATTTTTCAACCGATTTACAAAAATCTGTCTGGAGTACTCCCAGAACGTCCTATAGATACTTCACAACAATTTTGGTTCGAATCGAAGACGACAAAAAAATTACAATTTTTGCCCCCTCCCTAATAGGGACAAATATTTTTGGATCTTGGTAAAAATTGCACCAGTTCGTCTTCTCTCTATGAGTAACACGCTCACATAAACCAAATCCTGCTCATTTGCGTCGTTTAGGAGGAGTTGTGGTCACAACCACTTTCTCCTCAGCCAATGTATGAATATAATATTCGATGGTCTGTAACTTGGACATTTCTCAACCGATTTACAAAATTCTTTCAGGAGGATCATTAGTACGTCCTAAAGATACATGGTAGTAAAAATGGTTGAAATCATCGCAAAAATAAAATTGCGAAAATTTCGCCCCCACCCTAACCAAAAAATGTAAGTCCGACCCTGTCCAAATTATTTTTGTGAAGTATATTGACAACGGCCAGCACTACCATAGAAACTAAATCCAGCTATCTTTCTTGCTATGTGAGAACAGGCGATCAGAACATTTCGAGGTTGACATATATATGGGAGATAACTCTGGAGAGGAAAGACGGACAGAGTTTTTGATGTGCTCATGATTCAGTGGATATCAAGATGTATGTATCGACCAAATTTCAGTGCTGTACTCCTTATATTTTCGGAGTTCTGAAAACACCAATTGTTCACATAAAGGGAGATAACTCTGCAAATCAAGTGAGGACATGATTCTCAATAGGCCTAAGCACTACAGTTTGTATACATATATATACATACAAAGTTTTAGCTTTCTAACTCTTGAATTGACTGAGCTATGCTCATTATAAAATTGCTAAGAAGAATAAAGAATAATAATAATAGAGAAAAATAAAAATCACAAAAACAATATACTTCCATGTAAAACATGGAAGTATAATTAGGGAATCGCGCGGAATTGATTGTTATGTCCATAGTACGGTTTCTTGACATTTCTGTGTTCAGTTGGAACCTTCTGGTGTGACCCCCACCCATACCTCGGAATTAGGTGACGCGGGTAGAAAAGTCACCATATCTCGGCCAATTTTCGAGATATCGAGCTAATTTTTGCGGCATTGTGTTCGCAATTGATGCCCCTTTATTATATAGTAGGGTTTTAGTAAGATATTGTGGCAATATTCTACTATGTAGGCCTATATATATGCTGTTCAGTGTATACATTTCGATTATCTCTGGCTTCCATCAATATAATACGGTAAGTAGGTAATTATTTAGAAGTACTAGAAATTCTCCATCGAATGACACCAAAAAAGTGACGATTGGTTGTAGGAATTTAAATCCATAGTGTATCTTGTGTAAACTTGATAAGAATTAATGGGCCACAATTTCTACATTTTTCAACCGATTTACAAAAATCTGTCTGGAGTACTCCCAGAACGTCCTATAGATACTTCACAACAATTTTGGTTCGAATCGAAGACGACAAAAAAATTACAATTTTTGCCCCCTCCCTAATAGGGACAAATATTTTTGGATCTTGGTAAAAATTGCACCAGTTCGTCTTCTCTCTATGAGTAACACGCTCACATAAACCAAATCCTGCTCATTTGCGTCGTTTAGGAGGAGTTGTGGTCACAACCACTTTCTCCTCAGCCAATGTATGAATATAATATTCGATGGTCTGTAACTTGGACATTTCTCAACCGATTTACAAAATTCTTTCAGGAGGATCATTAGTACGTCCTAAAGATACATGGTAGTAAAAATGGTTGAAATCATCGCAAAAATAAAATTGCGAAAATTTCGCCCCCACCCTAACCAAAAAATGTAAGTCCGACCCTGTCCAAATTATTTTTGTGAAGTATATTGACAACGGCCAGCACTACCATAGAAACTAAATCCAGCTATCTTTCTTGCTATGTGAGAACAGGCGATCAGAACATTTCGAGGTTGACATATATATGGGAGATAACTCTGGAGAGGAAAGACGGACAGAGTTTTTGATGTGCTCATGATTCAGTGGATATCAAGATGTATGTATCGACCAAATTTCAGTGCTGTACTCCTTATATTTTCGGAGTTCTGAAAACACCAATTGTTCACATAAAGGGAGATAACTCTGCAAATCAAGTGAGGACATGATTCTCAATAGGCCTAAGCACTACAGTTTGTATACATATATATACATACAAAGTTTTAGCTTTCTAACTCTTGTATTGACTGAGCTATGCTCATTATAAAATTGCTAAGAAGAATAAAGAATAATAATAATAGAGAAAAATAAAAATCACAAAAACAATATACTTCCATGTAAAACATGGAAGTATAATTAGGGAATCGCGCGGAATTGATTGTTATGTCCATAGTACGGTTTCTTGACATTTCTGTGTTCAGTTGGAACCTTCTGGTGTGACCCCCACCCATACCTCGGAATTAGGTGACGCGGGTAGAAAAGTCACCATATCTCGGCCAATTTTCGAGATATCGAGCTAATTTTTGCGGCATTGTGTTCGCAATTGATGCCACTTTATTATATAGTAGGGTTTTAGTAAGATATTGTGGCAATATTCTACTATGTAGGCCTATATATATGCTGTTCAGTGTATACATTTCGATTATCTCTGGCTTCCATCAATATAATACGGTAAGTAGGTAATTATTTAGAAGTACTAGAAATTCTCCATCGAATGACACCAAAAAAGTGACGATTGGTTGTAGGAATTTAAATCCATAGTGTATCTTGTGTAAACTTGATAAGAATTAATGGGCCACAATTTCTACATTTTTCAACCGATTTACAAAAATCTGTCTGGAGTACTCCCAGAACGTCCTATAGATACTTCACAACAATTTTGGTTCGAATCGAAGACGACAAAAAAATTACAATTTTTGCCCCCTCCCTAATAGGGACAAATATTTTTGGATCTTGGTAAAAATTGCACCAGTTCGTCTTCTCTCTATGAGTAACACGCTCACATAAACCAAATCCTGCTCATTTGCGTCGTTTAGGAGGAGTTGTGGTCACAACCACTTTCTCCTCAGCCAATGTATGACTATAATATTCGATGGTCTGTAACTTGGACATTTCTCAACCGATTTACAAAATTCTTTCAGGAGGATCATTAGTACGTCCTAAAGATACATGGTAGTAAAAATGGTTGAAATCATCGCAAAAATAAAATTGCGAAAATTTCGCCCCCACCCTAACCAAAAAATGTAAGTCCGACCCTGTCCAAATTATTTTTGTGAAGTATATTGACAACGGCCAGCACTACCATAGAAACTAAATCCAGCTATCTTTCTTGCTATGTGAGAACAGGCGATCAGAACATTTCGAGGTTGACATATATATGGGAGATAACTCTGGAGAGGAAAGACGGACAGAGTTTTTGATGTGCTCATGATTCAGTGGATATCAAGATGTATGTATCGACCAAATTTCAGTGCTGTACTCCTTATATTTTCGGAGTTCTGAAAACACCAATTGTTCACATAAAGGGAGATAACTCTGCAAATCAAGTGAGGACATGATTCTCAATAGGCCTAAGCACTAGAGTTTGTATACATATATATACATACAAAGTTTTAGCTTTCTAACTCTTGTATTGACTGAGCTATGCTCATTATAAAATTGCTAAGAAGAATAAAGAATAATAATAATAGAGAAAAATAAAAATCACAAAAACAATATACTTCCATGTAAAACATGGAAGTATAATTAGGGAATCGCGCGGAATTGATTGTTATGTCCATAGTACGGTTTCTTGACATTTCTGTGTTCAGTTGGAACCTTCTGGTGTGACCCCCACCCATACCTCGGAATTAGGTGACGCGGGTAGAAAAGTCACCATATCTCGGCCAATTTTCGAGATATCGAGCTAATTTTTGCGGCATTGTGTTCGCAATTGATGCCCCTTTATTATATAGTAGGGTTTTAGTAAGATATTGTGGCAATATTCTACTATGTAGGCCTATATATATGCTGTTCAGTGTATACATTTCGATTATCTCTGGCTTCCATCAATATAATACGGTAAGTAGGTAATTATTTAGAAGTACTAGAAATTCTCCGTCGAATGACACCAAAAAAGTGACGATTGGTTGTAGGAATTTAAATCCATAGTGTATCTTGTGTAAACTTGATAAGAATTAATGGGCCACAATTTCTACATTTTTCAACCGATTTACAAAAATCTGTCTGGAGTACTCCCAGAACGTCCTATAGATACTTCACAACAATTTTGGTTCGAATCGAAGACGACAAAAAAATTACAATTTTTGCCCCCTCCCTAATAGGGACAAATATTTTTGGATCTTGGTAAAAATTGCACCAGTTCGTCTTCTCTCTATGAGTAACACGCTCACATAAACCAAATCCTGCTCATTTGCGTCGTTTAGGAGGAGTTGTGGTCACAACCACTTTCTCCTCAGCCAATGTATGACTATAATATTCGATGGTCTGTAACTTGGACATTTCTCAACCGATTTACAAAATTCTTTCAGGAGGATCATTAGTACGTCCTAAAGATACATGGTAGTAAAAATGGTTGAAATCATCGCAAAAATAAAATTGCGAAAATTTCGCCCCCACCCTAACCAAAAAATGTAAGTCCGACCCTGTCCAAATTATTTTTGTGAAGTATATTGACAACGGCCAGCACTACCATAGAAACTAAATCCAGCTATCTTTCTTGCTATGTGAGAACAGGCGATCAGAACATTTCGAGGTTGACATATATATGGGAGATAACTCTGGAGAGGAAAGACGGACAGAGTTTTTGATGTGCTCATGATTCAGTGGATATCAAGATGTATGTATCGACCAAATTTCAGTGCTGTACTCCTTATATTTTCGGAGTTCTGAAAACACCAATTGTTCACATAAAGGGAGATAACTCTGCAAATCAAGTGAGGACATGATTCTCAATAGGCCTAAGCACTACAGTTTGTATACATATATATACATACAAAGTTTTAGCTTTCTAACTCTTGTATTGACTGAGCTATGCTCATTATAAAATTGCTAAGAAGAATAAAGAATAATAATAATAGAGAAAAATAAAAATCACAAAAACAATATACTTCCATGTAAAACATGGAAGTATAATTAGGGAATCGCGCGGAATTGATTGTTATGTCCATAGTACGGTTTCTTGACATTTCTGTGTTCAGTTGGAACCTTCTGGTGTGACCCCCACCCATACCTCGGAATTAGGTGACGCGGGTAGAAAAGTCACCATATCTCGGCCAATTTTCGAGATATCGAGCTAATTTTTGCGGCATTGTGTTCGCAATTGATGCCCCTTTATTATATAGTAGGGTTTTAGTAAGATATTGTGGCAATATTCTACTATGTAGGCCTATATATATGCTGTTCAGTGTATACATTTCGATTATCTCTGGCTTCCATCAATATAATACGGTAAGTAGGTAATTATTTAGAAGTACTAGAAATTCTCCGTCGAATGACACCAAAAAAGTGACGATTGGTTGTAGGAATTTAAATCCATAGTGTATCTTGTGTAAACTTGATAAGAATTAATGGGCCACAATTTCTACATTTTTCAACCGATTTACAAAAATCTGTCTGGAGTACTCCCAGAACGTCCTATAGATACTTCACAACAATTTTGGTTCGAATCGAAGACGACAAAAAAATTACAATTTTTGCCCCCTCCCTAATAGGGACAAATATTTTTGGATCTTGGTAAAAATTGCACCAGTTCGTCTTCTCTCTATGAGTAACACGCTCACATAAACCAAATCCTGCTCATTTGCGTCGTTTAGGAGGAGTTGTGGTCACAACCACTTTCTCCTCAGCCAATGTATGAATATAATATTCGATGGTCTGTAACTTGGACATTTCTCAACCGATTTACAAAATTCTTTCAGGAGGATCATTAGTACGTCCTAAAGATACATGGTAGTAAAAATGGTTGAAATCATCGCAAAAATAAAATTGCGAAAATTTCGCCCCCACCCTAACCAAAAAATGTAAGTCCGACCCTGTCCAAATTATTTTTGTGAAGTATATTGACAACGGCCAGCACTACCATAGAAACTAAATCCAGCTATCTTTCTTGCTATGTGAGAACAGGCGATCAGAACATTTCGAGGTTGACATATATATGGGAGATAACTCTGGAGAGGAAAGACGGACAGAGTTTTTGATGTGCTCATGATTCAGTGGATATCAAGATGTATGTATCGACCAAATTTCAGTGCTGTACTCCTTATATTTTCGGAGTTCTGAAAACACCAATTGTTCACATAAAGGGAGATAACTCTGCAAATCAAGTGAGGACATGATTCTCAATAGGCCTAAGCACTAGAGTTTGTATACATATATATACATACAAAGTTTTAGCTTTCTAACTCTTGTATTGACTGAGCTATGCTCATTATAAAATTGCTAAGAAGAATAAAGAATAATAATAATAGAGAAAAATAAAAATCACAAAAACAATATACTTCCATGTAAAACATGGAAGTATAATTAGGGAATCGCGCGGAATTGATTGTTATGTCCATAGTACGGTTTCTTGACATTTCTGTGTTCAGTTGGAACCTTCTGGTGTGACCCCCACCCATACCTCGGAATTAGGTGACGCGGGTAGAAAAGTCACCATATCTCGGCCAATTTTCGAGATATCGAGCTAATTTTTGCGGCATTGTGTTCGCAATTGATGCCCCTTTATTATATAGTAGGGTTTTAGTAAGATATTGTGGCAATATTCTACTATGTAGGCCTATATATATGCTGTTCAGTGTATACATTTCGATTATCTCTGGCTTCCATCAATATAATACGGTAAGTAGGTAATTATTTAGAAGTACTAGAAATTCTCCATCGAATGACACCAAAAAAGTGACGATTGGTTGTAGGAAGTTAAATCCATAGTGTATCTTGTGTAAACTTGATAAGAATTAATGGGCCACAATTTCTACATTTTTCAACCGATTTACAAAATTCTGTCTGGAGTACTCCCAGAACGTCCTATAGATACTTCACAACAATTTTGGTTCGAATCGAAGACGACAAAAAAATTACAATTTTTGCCCCCTCCCTAATAGGGACAAATATTTTTGGATCTTGGTAAAAATTGCACCAGTTTGTCTTCTCTCTATGAGTAACACGCTCACATAAACCAAATCCTGCTCATTTGCGTCGTTTAGGAGGAGTTGTGGTCACAACCACTTTCTCCTCAGCCAATGTATGACTATAATATTCGATGGTCTGTAACTTGGACATTTCTCAACCGATTTACAAAATTCTTTCAGGAGGATCATTAGTACGTCCTAAAGATACATGGTAGTAAAAATGGTTGAAATCATCGCAAAAATAAAATTGCGAAAATTTCGCCCCCACCCTAACCAAAAAATGTAAGTCCGACCCTGTCCAAATTATTTTTGTGAAGTATATTGACAACGGCCAGCACTACCATAGAAACTAAATCCAGCTATCTTTCTTGCTATGTGAGAACAGGCGATCAGAACATTTCGAGGTTGACATATATATGGGAGATAACTCTGGAGAGGAAAGACGGACAGAGTTTTTGATGTGCTCATGATTCAGTGGATATCAAGATGTATGTATCGACCAAATTTCAGTGCTGTACTCCTTATATTTTCGGAGTTCTGAAAACACCAATTGTTCACATAAAGGGAGATAACTCTGCAAATCAAGTGAGGACATGATTCTCAATAGGCCTAAGCACTAGAGTTTGTATACATATATATACATACAAAGTTTTAGCTTTCTAACTCTTGTATTGACTGAGCTATGCTCATTATAAAATTGCTAAGAAGAATAAAGAATAATAATAATAGAGAAAAATAAAAATCACAAAAACAATATACTTCCATGTAAAACATGGAAGTATAATTAGGGAATCGCGCGGAATTGATTGTTATGTCCATAGTACGGTTTCTTGACATTTCTGTGTTCAGTTGGAACCTTCTGGTGTGACCCCCACCCATACCTCGGAATTAGGTGACGCGGGTAGAAAAGTCACCATATCTCGGCCAATTTTCGAGATATCGAGCTAATTTTTGCGGCATTGTGTTCGCAATTGATGCCCCTTTATTATATAGTAGGGTTTTAGTAAGATATTGTGGCAATATTCTACTATGTAGGCCTATATATATGCTGTTCAGTGTATACATTTCGATTATCTCTGGCTTCCATCAATATAATACGGTAAGTAGGTAATTATTTAGAAGTACTAGAAATTCTCCATCGAATGACACCAAAAAAGTGACGATTGGTTGTAGGAAGTTAAATCCATAGTGTATCTTGTGTAAACTTGATAAGAATTAATGGGCCACAATTTCTACATTTTTCAACCGATTTACAAAATTCTGTCTGGAGTACTCCCAGAACGTCCTATAGATACTTCACAACAATTTTGGTTCGAATCGAAGACGACAAAAAAATTACAATTTTTGCCCCCTCCCTAATAGGGACAAATATTTTTGGATCTTGGTAAAAATTGCACCAGTTCGTCTTCTCTCTATGAGTAACACGCTCACATAAACCAAATCCTGCTCATTTGCGTCGTTTAGGAGGAGTTGTGGTCACAACCACTTTCTCCTCAGCCAATGTATGAATATAATATTCGATGGTCTGTAACTTGGACATTTCTCAACCGATTTACAAAATTCTTTCAGGAGGATCATTAGTACGTCCTAAAGATACATGGTAGTAAAAATGGTTGAAATCATCGCAAAAATAAAATTGCGAAAATTTCGCCCCCACCCTAACCAAAAAATGTAAGTCCGACCCTGTCCAAATTATTTTTGTGAAGTATATTGACAACGGCCAGCACTACCATAGAAACTAAATCCAGCTATCTTTCTTGATATGTGAGAACAGGCGATCAGAACATTTCGAGGTTGACATATATATGGGAGATAACTCTGGAGAGGAAAGACGGACAGAGTTTTTGATGTGCTCATGATTCAGTGGATATCAAGATGTATGTATCGACCAAATTTCAGTGCTGTACTCCTTATATTTTCGGAGTTCTGAAAACACCAATTGTTCACATAAAGGGAGATAACTCTGCAAATCAAGTGAGGACATGATTCTCAATAGGCCTAAGCACTAGAGTTTGTATACATATATATACATACAAAGTTTTAGCTTTCTAACTCTTGTATTGACTGAGCTATGCTCATTATAAAATTGCTAAGAAGAATAAAGAATAATAATAATAGAGAAAAATAAAAATCACAAAAACAATATACTTCCATGTAAAACATGGAAGTATAATTAGGGAATCGCGCGGAATTGATTGTTATGTCCATAGTACGGTTTCTTGACATTTCTGTGTTCAGTTGGAACCTTCTGGTGTGACCCCCACCCATACCTCGGAATTAGGTGACGCGGGTAGAAAAGTCACCATATCTCGGCCAATTTTCGAGATATCGAGCTAATTTTTGCGGCATTGTGTTCGCAATTGATGCCCCTTTATTATATAGTAGGGTTTTAGTAAGATATTGTGGCAATATTCTACTATGTAGGCCTATATATATGCTGTTCAGTGTATACATTTCGATTATCTCTGGCTTCCATCAATATAATACGGTAAGTAGGTAATTATTTAGAAGTACTAGAAATTCTCCATCGAATGACACCAAAAAAGTGACGATTGGTTGTAGGAAGTTAAATCCATAGTGTATCTTGTGTAAACTTGATAAGAATTAATGGGCCACAATTTCTACATTTTTCAACCGATTTACAAAATTCTGTCTGGAGTACTCCCAGAACGTCCTATAGATACTTCACAACAATTTTGGTTCGAATCGAAGACGACAAAAAAATTACAATTTTTGCCCCCTCCCTAATAGGGACAAATATTTTTGGATCTTGGTAAAAATTGCACCAGTTCGTCTTCTCTCTATGAGTAACACGCTCACATAAACCAAATCCTGCTCATTTGCGTCGTTTAGGAGGAGTTGTGGTCACAACCACTTTCTCCTCAGCCAATGTATGAATATAATATTCGATGGTCTGTAACTTGGACATTTCTCAACCGATTTACAAAATTCTTTCAGGAGGATCATTAGTACGTCCTAAAGATACATGGTAGTAACAATGGTTGAAATGATCGCAAAAATAAAATTGCGAAAATTTCGCCCCCACCCTAACCAAAAAATGTAAGTCCGACCCTGTCCAAATTATTTTTGTGAAGTATATTGACAACGGCCAGCACTACCATAGAAACTAAATCCAGCTATCTTTCTTGCTATGTGAGAACAGGCGATCAGAACATTTCGAGGTTGACATATATATGGGAGATAACTCTGGAGAGGAAAGACGGACAGAGTTTTTGATGTGCTCATGATTCAGTGGATATCAAGATGTATGTATCGACCAAATTTCAGTGCTGTACTCCTTATATTTTCGGAGTTCTGAAAACACCAATTGTTCACATAAAGGGAGATAACTCTGCAAATCAAGTGAGGACATGATTCTCAATAGGCCTAAGCACTAGAGTTTGTATACATATATATACATACAAAGTTTTAGCTTTCTAACTCTTGTATTGACTGAGCTATGCTCATTATAAAATTGCTAAGAAGAATAAAGAATAATAATAATAGAGAAAAATAAAAATCACAAAAACAATATACTTCCATGTAAAACATGGAAGTATAATTAGGGAATCGCGCGGAATTGATTGTTATGTCCATAGTACGGTTTCTTGACATTTCTGTGTTCAGTTGGAACCTTCTGGTGTGACCCCCACCCATACCTCGGAATTAGGTGACGCGGGTAGAAAAGTCACCATATCTCGGCCAATTTTCGAGATATCGAGCTAATTTTTGCGGCATTGTGTTCGCAATTGATGCCCCTTTATTATATAGTAGGGTTTTAGTAAGATATTGTGGCAATATTCTACTATGTAGGCCTATATATATGCTGTTCAGTGTATACATTTCGATTATCTCTGGCTTCCATCAATATAATACGGTAAGTAGGTAATTATTTAGAAGTACTAGAAATTCTCCATCGAATGACACCAAAAAAGTGACGATTGGTTGTAGGAAGTTAAATCCATAGTGTATCTTGTGTAAACTTGATAAGAATTAATGGGCCACAATTTCTACATTTTTCAACCGATTTACAAAATTCTGTCTGGAGTACTCCCAGAACGTCCTATAGATACTTCACAACAATTTTGGTTCGAATCGAAGACGACAAAAAAATTACAATTTTTGCCCCCTCCCTAATAGGGACAAATATTTTTGGATCTTGGTAAAAATTGCACCAGTTCGTCTTCTCTCTATGAGTAACACGCTCACATAAACCAAATCCTGCTCATTTGCGTCGTTTAGGAGGAGTTGTGGTCACAACCACTTTCTCCTCAGCCAATGTATGAATATAATATTCGATGGTCTGTAACTTGGACATTTCTCAACCGATTTACAAAATTCTTTCAGGAGGATCATTAGTACGTCCTAAAGATACATGGTAGTAAAAATGGTTGAAATCATCGCAAAAATAAAATTGCGAAAATTTCGCCCCCACCCTAACCAAAAAATGTAAGTCCGACCCTGTCCAAATTATTTTTGTGAAGTATATTGACAACGGCCAGCACTACCATAGAAACTAAATCCAGCTATCTTTCTTGCTATGTGAGAACAGGCGATCAGAACATTTCGAGGTTGACATATATATGGGAGATAACTCTGGAGAGGAAAGACGGACAGAGTTTTTGATGTGCTCATGATTCAGTGGATATCAAGATGTATGTATCGACCAAATTTCAGTGCTGTACTCCTTATATTTTCGGAGTTCTGAAAACACCAATTGTTCACATAAAGGGAGATAACTCTGCAAATCAAGTGAGGACATGATTCTCAATAGGCCTAAGCACTAGAGTTTGTATACATATATATACATACAAAGTTTTAGCTTTCTAACTCTTGTATTGACTGAGCTATGCTCATTATAAAATTGCTAAGAAGAATAAAGAATAATAATAATAGAGAAAAATAAAAATCACAAAAACAATATACTTCCATGTAAAACATGGAAGTATAATTAGGGAATCGCGCGGAATTGATTGTTATGTCCATAGTACGGTTTCTTGACATTTCTGTGTTCAGTTGGAACCTTCTGGTGTGACCCCCACCCATACCTCGGAATTAGGTGACGCGGGTAGAAAAGTCACCATATCTCGGCCAATTTTCGAGATATCGAGCTAATTTTTGCGGCATTGTGTTCGCAATTGATGCCCCTTTATTATATAGTAGGGTTTTAGTAAGATATTGTGGCAATATTCTACTATGTAGGCCTATATATATGCTGTTCAGTGTATACATTTCGATTATCTCTGGCTTCCATCAATATAATACGGTAAGTAGGTAATTATTTAGAAGTACTAGAAATTCTCCATCGAATGACACCAAAAAAGTGACGATTGGTTGTAGGAAGTTAAATCCATAGTGTATCTTGTGTAAACTTGATAAGAATTAATGGGCCACAATTTCTACATTTTTCAACCGATTTACAAAATTCTGTCTGGAGTACTCCCAGAACGTCCTATAGATACTTCACAACAATTTTGGTTCGAATCGAAGACGACAAAAAAATTACAATTTTTGCCCCCTCCCTAATAGGGACAAATATTTTTGGATCTTGGTAAAAATTGCACCAGTTCGTCTTCTCTCTATGAGTAACACGCTCACATAAACCAAATCCTGCTCATTTGCGTCGTTTAGGAGGAGTTGTGGTCACAACCACTTTCTCCTCAGCCAATGTATGAATATAATATTCGATGGTCTGTAACTTGGACATTTCTCAACCGATTTACAAAATTCTTTCAGGAGGATCATTAGTACGTCCTAAAGATACATGGTAGTAAAAATGGTTGAAATCATCGCAAAAATAAAATTGCGAAAATTTCGCCCCCACCCTAACCAAAAAATGTAAGTCCGACCCTGTCCAAATTATTTTTGTGAAGTATATTGACAACGGCCAGCACTACCATAGAAACTAAATCCAGCTATCTTTCTTGCTATGTGAGAACAGGCGATCAGAACATTTCGAGGTTGACATATATATGGGAGATAACTCTGGAGAGGAAAGACGGACAGAGTTTTTGATGTGCTCATGATTCAGTGGATATCAAGATGTATGTATCGACCAAATTTCAGTGCTGTACTCCTTATATTTTCGGAGTTCTGAAAACACCAATTGTTCACATAAAGGGAGATAACTCTGCAAATCAAGTGAGGACATGATTCTCAATAGGCCTAAGCACTAGAGTTTGTATACATATATATACATACAAAGTTTTAGCTTTCTAACTCTTGTATTGACTGAGCTATGCTCATTATAAAATTGCTAAGAAGAATAAAGAATAATAATAATAGAGAAAAATAAAAATCACAAAAACAATATACTTCCATGTAAAACATGGAAGTATAATTAGGGAATCGCGCGGAATTGATTGTTATGTCCATAGTACGGTTTCTTGACATTTCTGTGTTCAGTTGGAACCTTCTGGTGTGACCCCCACCCATACCTCGGAATTAGGTGACGCGGGTAGAAAAGTCACCATATCTCGGCCAATTTTCGAGATATCGAGCTAATTTTTGCGGCATTGTGTTCGCAATTGATGCCCCTTTATTATATAGTAGGGTTTTAGTAAGATATTGTGGCAATATTCTACTATGTAGGCCTATATATATGCTGTTCAGTGTATACATTTCGATTATCTCTGGCTTCCATCAATATAATACGGTAAGTAGGTAATTATTTAGAAGTACTAGAAATTCTCCATCGAATGACACCAAAAAAGTGACGATTGGTTGTAGGAAGTTAAATCCATAGTGTATCTTGTGTAAACTTGATAAGAATTAATGGGCCACAATTTCTACATTTTTCAACCGATTTACAAAATTCTGTCTGGAGTACTCCCAGAACGTCCTATAGATACTTCACAACAATTTTGGTTCGAATCGAAGACGACAAAAAAATTACAATTTTTGCCCCCTCCCTAATAGGGACAAATATTTTTGGATCTTGGTAAAAATTGCACCAGTTCGTCTTCTCTCTATGAGTAACACGCTCACATAAACCAAATCCTGCTCATTTGCGTCGTTTAGGAGGAGTTGTGGTCACAACCACTTTCTCCTCAGCCAATGTATGAATATAATATTCGATGGTCTGTAACTTGGACATTTCTCAACCGATTTACAAAATTCTTTCAGGAGGATCATTAGTACGTCCTAAAGATACATGGTAGTAAAAATGGTTGAAATCATCGCAAAAATAAAATTGCGAAAATTTCGCCCCCACCCTAACCAAAAAATGTAAGTCCGACCCTGTCCAAATTATTTTTGTGAAGTATATTGACAACGGCCAGCACTACCATAGAAACTAAATCCAGCTATCTTTCTTGCTATGTGAGAACAGGCGATCAGAACATTTCGAGGTTGACATATATATGGGAGATAACTCTGGAGAGGAAAGACGGACAGAGTTTTTGATGTGCTCATGATTCAGTGGATATCAAGATGTATGTATCGACCAAATTTCAGTGCTGTACTCCTTATATTTTCGGAGTTCTGAAAACACCAATTGTTCACATAAAGGGAGATAACTCTGCAAATCAAGTGAGGACATGATTCTCAATAGGCCTAAGCACTAGAGTTTGTATACATATATATACATACAAAGTTTTAGCTTTCTAACTCTTGTATTGACTGAGCTATGCTCATTATAAAATTGCTAAGAAGAATAAAGAATAATAATAATAGAGAAAAATAAAAATCACAAAAACAATATACTTCCATGTAAAACATGGAAGTATAATTAGGGAATCGCGCGGAATTGATTGTTATGTCCATAGTACGGTTTCTTGACATTTCTGTGTTCAGTTGGAACCTTCTGGTGTGACCCCCACCCATACCTCGGAATTAGGTGACGCGGGTAGAAAAGTCACCATATCTCGGCCAATTTTCGAGATATCGAGCTAATTTTTGCGGCATTGTGTTCGCAATTGATGCCCCTTTATTATATAGTAGGGTTTTAGTAAGATATTGTGGCAATATTCTACTATGTAGGCCTATATATATGCTGTTCAGTGTATACATTTCGATTATCTCTGGCTTCCATCAATATAATACGGTAAGTAGGTAATTATTTAGAAGTACTAGAAATTCTCCATCGAATGACACCAAAAAAGTGACGATTGGTTGTAGGAAGTTAAATCCATAGTGTATCTTGTGTAAACTTGATAAGAATTAATGGGCCACAATTTCTACATTTTTCAACCGATTTACAAAATTCTGTCTGGAGTACTCCCAGAACGTCCTATAGATACTTCACAACAATTTTGGTTCGAATCGAAGACGACAAAAAAATTACAATTTTTGCCCCCTCCCTAATAGGGACAAATATTTTTGGATCTTGGTAAAAATTGCACCAGTTCGTCTTCTCTCTATGAGTAACACGCTCACATAAACCAAATCCTGCTCATTTGCGTCGTTTAGGAGGAGTTGTGGTCACAACCACTTTCTCCTCAGCCAATGTATGAATATAATATTCGATGGTCTGTAACTTGGACATTTCTCAACCGATTTACAAAATTCTTTCAGGAGGATCATTAGTACGTCCTAAAGATACATGGTAGTAAAAATGGTTGAAATCATCGCAAAAATAAAATTGCGAAAATTTCGCCCCCACCCTAACCAAAAAATGTAAGTCCGACCCTGTCCAAATTATTTTTGTGAAGTATATTGACAACGGCCAGCACTACCATAGAAACTAAATCCAGCTATCTTTCTTGCTATGTGAGAACAGGCGATCAGAACATTTCGAGGTTGACATATATATGGGAGATAACTCTGGAGAGGAAAGACGGACAGAGTTTTTGATGTGCTCATGATTCAGTGGATATCAAGATGTATGTATCGACCAAATTTCAGTGCTGTACTCCTTATATTTTCGGAGTTCTGAAAACACCAATTGTTCACATAAAGGGAGATAACTCTGCAAATCAAGTGAGGACATGATTCTCAATAGGCCTAAGCACTAGAGTTTGTATACATATATATACATACAAAGTTTTAGCTTTCTAACTCTTGTATTGACTGAGCTATGCTCATTATAAAATTGCTAAGAAGAATAAAGAATAATAATAATAGAGAAAAATAAAAATCACAAAAACAATATACTTCCATGTAAAACATGGAAGTATAATAATGACATTTCTTCCTGTGCTCAAATAGAACTTTCGAAGTGGTGTTCTTTTGTGCGACACTGTTGACATTTTCACAACATGGTATATCTACTCGATTTGTTTACTGGTAACACCGAAGATCTGGTCTGCTTGACAGCGTGGAGATATAATAAAATTACATTACAATATACAAGTTGTGTGTTGAAATTCGGCACTACATGTGGAGTGATTACAGAGTGTGCTGTATAGCTCATGGTATGTTGCTACACAGCTAAGTCATGTAGTCCGAAAATATCCAACTATTCAAATCTGAGATGGAAATGCTTATGTGCATAAGTTGGAGGGAATTGTGTGAGCACATGGTGACGTCATAATAGTATAGTACAGTTCACAATCTGAAAGAACAAGGCCTGTTACAGTCATGTCGCAAGCATATGGGTGCTCTTCCCATATCCCAACTAAAGAATGTGTGACATTAAGAACTAACGTCGATTGAACATAGTGGCATTAACGGATTGACAGACCCATGTCACAGTGTATATCGCAAGCATATGAACGCATGTAATTGACACTATATCAATATGTGGGATACATACACAAAACCGCACGCGTGTGTTACTGGTATCGGTATATCGAACGATTGTAATGTGTAAGGACAGCACGTTCATTCAATACCATATAAGTGTCATCCTTACGCGACGTTGATATGTTGATCAACTTGGGAACGCAATGTGAAATTAAGTAGCCACGATTGAATACAATGTACCACTACCGGTTGGACAGACTATTGCCATAACTAGTGTATGTCGCAAGCATATGGATGCACGTATGACACGATATCAATGTGGCACGCTTGGTATGGAATATATACACAAAACTACGCGTGTGGGTTACTGTTGTCAGTATATCGGACGAGTTCAATGGCGTAGGATAGCACAATCTGCCGAAACCATTATTGTTCTCCTTAAGAGACGCATGTATGACTATCATACACTATCGACCAGTAACAAACATGCAATTGGGTCTGTTTACCACACGCTCGATCGATATATTTTAACTGACTCTTCCCCACCGATATCTCTATATCCCTTCAAGATAGATGCCTAACATTGTTTCTTGAATGAAGGTGCTCAATTTCAGGTAAAAACACGCATATATTCAACCATTAAACCTGCATTTTAGTGACTTCATTTGTATTTTTCTTGCGGTAATTGTCATATCTGATTCAATTTAATACGGACACCAAACACCATCAGCACCAACATTCAGTCATACACGTATACTGTAGTCAAGAATACTGTACCCGATTACTGGTTATGTAAACATTTTAAGGCTTCATTTTGTTGTACACTTTGTGCACTGCGCTACTACGTCAATAAAGCAATGTTCAGTCCATATGCCAGGATCCATTGATCGATTTCGCAACCATGTGAGCGCCCCTTCTGGAATATCGACTTATCCCAACTCTTATATTATAATGTATATCACTTGAATATGTGTTATGTAAGCCATGTACATAAATGTATTATATGTTATCTTAATACCTATGTAATATGGTCGAAAAGATTAAACAAATTGAGTACGCAATGTGAAATTAAGAATTAGCCACGATTGAACATAGTATACCACTAACGGATTGTCAAACTATTGCCCTGTACTGTATGTCGCACGCATATGGACGCACTTGACACGACATCAATATCGCACGCTTGGTACGGAATATATACACAAAATCGCATGCGCGAGTTACTGTTGTCGTATATCGGACGAGTGCAAAGGCGTAATGATCGCATGATCAGTCAAATACAAATTGTTATCCTTACGCGACGTATTCAAGTATGTAATATACCAGGGGCCAATAACACACATATGCGGGGCTGTTAATTAAACGCTGGAACGGCATATTCTAACTGACCCTTCCCCACAAGTGTCTCTACATCCCTGCATTATGGATGTTGCTTAACACAGTTTCTTCAATGAAAGTGCAAAATATATATAACGATTTAAACTCATAGATTTAATCACACAACCTGGAAATTTTAAGCATGTTAGTGACTGTATTTTTCCTGCAATATTTGTTTAACCTTTTAATGCTGGGCGCTGCACTGTTACAGCATTAAAGACCATGTTCCAGTGCCTTCTCTTATATAGGAAGCGTCGTATACGTAAGAGAATTCGTTGGCACAGGGTTTTCGTAATATTTCCGGAAACTCAAGTCATGAAATTGTTAAATTTAATAGACACCAAGCACCATCCGCACCAAAACCGTAATAGCATGTAGCGTTGAGAACACTGTACACAATTGCTGGTTATGTCACAATTCTAAGGCCGTATATATTTTAATGCGCTCTCACATCACTCATTTTCACACTACGCTGGTACATCGATAATGGACTTTCAGTCTATATTCTAGGATGAGTTGATCAATGTCGCAACCATATGGGCGTCCCTTCTGGAATATCGACATCTCAACTATGGAACGCATTGTGAAATTAAGTAATAGCCACCATTGAACTTCCTACCACTAATGGGTGGACAGAATATTTCCATATTGTATGTCGCAAGCATATGAAAGCACTTGCCATCATATCAATATCACTCGCTTGGTATGAAATATATTATACAAAACCGCATGTGTGTGCTCATGTCGTCAGTTTATTTGATAAGCGCAAAGGTGTAATGATAGCTTGACCTGTCAAATACACTTCCACGATCGCATGAATTTCATAAACATCCCGGAAGTCCACGCCGCATCTTAACATCTTTGCAATGTGGGTGTTCCTACATGTGCAATGGAATTGTGAACTTGCCAGTTAGAAAATTAATTTGTTTCTGATTTTAATGAAATTTCTTGCAGTTACCTGCTTAAATATAACTGACACCACAAACCATCAATATCAAATCACAATCATACCAAGTAGAGCTGAGAACACTGCAACCAATTTTACAGCCTTAGCATCGTGGTATACCAGTATAACCGGTATACCACGATGCTAAGGCCGTAGTTTAATATTGCATATACTGAGTTAATACGTCAATAATTTTCCACTGCACTACTGCATCAATAAAGGATCTTTCACCCATATGCCAGGACGTGTTCATCAACGTCACAACCGTAAGGACACACCTCCAAAATATTGAAACATCACGAGTCTGGAACAAATTACGGAAAGAAATGACGAAATTAGCAGACTCTTGCCATAGTGTATATCGCAAGCGTATGGACGCATGTGCCACTATATCAATATGAAACGTTGGTATGAAATATGGGATCGCAGGAGTTTCATAAACTTGGGGCCATAGAACCGATCTATGTTCTTTCTTTGAGTGTCTAATAGAACATAACAATTGCTGTTTGCAATCATGTTTCGTGAACTTATATAGCTATTGTAGTACATGTACCCTGATGTATGTAAGGCAAAATCTTAGTAAATATTTGTATAACATTATCCACTCTAGACTCACAAATTTACAATTAATATATACAGGTAATAAAAACATGTACTAATTAATTTAATTAACTTTTTTTCAACTAACGTTCCACACCAAAGTGAGAGTATAAGGAGTGTGTGATTAGGGGAGGCTAATCCCGGGATGGTCGAAAGGGCCGATAGCCCCTTTCATTCACCCCTCTAAAGTGAGAGTCACTCGTATTTCCATTATAAGTAAGGCACTAAAATGGGTGATTCTTTATTGATACATATATGCAGGTTCCTGCTTGTTTTTTTTTAAAACCATGTGCCAATGCATTCTATTATATATGCGAGTCTCCATGCACAATGAGCCTCGCATATACCTGTATATATAAGAGAATGCTCTGTCACAGGATCTTTAAAGCTCCCGCCAAGAAAGTGTTAATCATCTTATTTTGATATTTCTCCTTTGATCGGCGTACATGTGCGTCATCAGAAATACTTTCAAATGAAGTCGCAATTACGTCGTTAACGTTTTCCGTTCTAGAGTAATCCTTCTTTATTTATATGAAAATAGTATTTTTCATTATGTCTGTCCACCCGTACGTACATCATAGTTTGCCAGTCACAACTTAGCATGATATAGATATCTGTAAAGAATTATAGCTGAAACATTGCCAGACAAATTTGCCACTGTATGAACTTGTCCTAAAGCTGAGGACCCAACAATATCATAGCATTACAATGGATTATATACATGACAAGTTGAAAATGATATTAGTAATACGACCCTGCCTAAAGGTGCTTAAATGCCTTGTCCTGATTGGTTAGTACCTCGAGTTACCATGGATATATAAATCCCGTTTTGTGGTGTAATTCTACTTGTTCAGATCGCCGCACGCGACTTTTCTCGTTTTTATTTCTAACTCCGCGCACAGGAGGCACCAAAATGGAGTACAACGGTAACCCATTTTCTATAGTGATTCGTCGTTCGAAGAAGTATGAATGCCAATGGATATGGTCCAGATGATGAACATTATGCATGGCATGTTGATATATGTTACGACCCCAGGAAGTTACTTAATAAGTGTATTTAACAATAAAATGTACTTGTCCACCCTACGCATTCGTCTCGGTCGCCAATCTCCGGTGTTTCGGTACCAAGTTAATAACAATTAAAACCTGTGCATTTATTCTGCTCCCAAGAGGGCGAATACGATGAATATATAGTAACTATATCATTTAGAACAATATGTGTAATAGAAATGGTCTATAATCTGTTATCCATGTTCATGTTGTCGCAACAACGTTCAACACAGAAATGGTCGCAATAGTATAGTTGTAGTAGGGCGCGAAGCGCCCAGGATGGTCGAAAAGATCGAGAGATCTTCTCCTTCACCCCCAATTTCTTGTTTTGATGATATCTTACATAATAAAAGCCCATCAAAAGTCTAACATGTCCGTCCGTGGTAAATTATTAATTGGATAGAGCCCACGAGCTTTAATGAGGGGATGGTTGGCCGCGGTGTCCCTGGTGAATGGCCGCAATTGTGTTTCCTTTAGAACTTAAATGAAAGGCACGGGCACCGCTGAAAACACATCGATTTTGGCCAATCACAATCGTGTATTTATGCAATTCAAGTTACCGGAGTGCTCGGTGTAAACACATGGAGTGCGCCCTATAATAATTACGCAACGAAATGTTTTTCTCACCTGAGACGTATCTGGGACTTTCCCCGCAGTATTTCACAGACTATTCAGTCGGAATTTCGCCCCAAAATATTCAGTTGTATTGTACAAGAAATAAACACACGGTGTATCGGTGTGTATGGTCAAGTTGTTCCACAAAGACACTGATTGTAGGACTCCACTTCGTGTCGTCATACAATCAGTTTATTTGTGGAACAACTTTGCCATATGTACACATATCTATACAATGTGTATTTATTTCTTAAATAAACATAATTTATAGTTGTATATGATTTCCTATTAATCCTAAGCGCACCAGCAGGTACATTATTACCCCAGTTGTCGACAAATGCGAAGTCTATAATGCGCGCTGAATTTTACCTGCAATTCAATTAAATTCACTACAATTTTATTCTGGTCATCATATAGTGATATTACAGATTATATTAGATTGAGATACATATATCGACGTATATGCGTTATAATGTATATAGTGTATTAGGAAATATAGTTCTGTTCTCCTCCTCCTAAAAAAGTAACACGTATCCCTTGTCAAAGAAATTGTATTTAAATTATTGATTTGCCCTCTCCTCATATAGACATATATTCATCAGTCTGTTTTTTTACGACGGTCATTCTGTCTTTTTTTTTCAATTACATGAACATGTATCTAAAGCAAACGGTAACAATACTATAGGCTCAATTTGATAGCAAATACAGAGATAGCGGTTGGGAAACGGAATTGTTTTTATTTTTCAATAAGAAATAGGATGGGTTATGGGGCAAGGGGTCACGCCAAAAGGACAATGACGTAAAATATTAAAACTTTATACCTATTGATTTTGTTTATAGGCAAAAACAAAAACACACACAATCCAATCCACGATTTTAAAGACCTTTAATATACATGACACTCGGGTAATTGGCTAGATGGTTCCCGTGGGGGTAGGGTTCACATTAAACTTCCAACTGCAGCGGGTGCTTCCCCTTCAATCAGAACAAACTCCTAGGTATGCAGAATTCCATTTGCACCCCATCTTGCATTGGTAGGAACTTTCCCATAACTATAAAGCTTTTAAACTGTTGGAAATGTCCATCTAAAAACAAAACAATTCCTGACTAATCACTGCATGGCTGGAAAATAGAGAACAGATTCAACATAATATGTTGTGTAAAATTTCCAAATAATGTTATGTCGGGTCAAAATTTTCAACAGTTAACAAATTCAACCAAAGTTGGAGTGGGTCGACATCTATCAGGTCCATGGTTTGAGTTCTATTTTTCTCATTTATAGACATATTTTATCAACTTGGTCACTTAAGGTAAAAAATAGATAATCCTCGGACAACAGGTCGAAAACATTAAAATACCCTTGTGCAATCCGAAGTTTTCATTACATGAAGAAACGAAGTAATCATATCCAGTCGCATAATTATACAGTGATTCCCCGTCACCCGATAAGCGATGTGCAACATTGAACATCCTATATTTGTAACTGTAATACATGTACATGTATAATGAAATTACATGGAATAAATACTGTTTAAACTAACATTGAACATTCCTAACAAACAGAGTTCATAGTACTCGATTTGGCCTGTACTGATAAATTACGCATAGTCACTGTTAGATTCCCAGTGTTCATGGCATTGACCACGATGTCAGTCACTCAATTACACAATTACACGTGTAAGAGAAGTGATAGTACTGACCCCTCGTACGACGAAGCCGTCACAGTACGAGTGACCTTGCTCAAGGGTCAGAACTTTGCGCGAAAGTCTTCAGCCACACATCCCTTAATCCGAACAAGGCACTTGGATAAGCCACTGCCGCGGGAGACTCAATATTCCACCGGGTGGCCAACTCATGCCGGTGCGGTGACACCACTACCACCCTTGGACAAGTGTTCCTGCTAATGTGCTATGACGCTGATGGGTCCTGCTGAAGTGTTGTGATGATGTTATGGCAAACTGATGTTGTTAAGAAAAAGCACCGTTATGTTTTCTAAAGTAGTCATTTCCGCGGTGTTAATATGAACATATCTTGTAAAAAACCATTATGTGTATCAAACATTCAACAATATATATACTAGCAGGTGACCCAACTTCGTCCGGGCTTTGACCTTAAATTGACCATTTTGAAGGTCAATGTCAGGTCGGGGTAACTATTTGACCCGTCCAAAACACTCCCCGGACAAAAGTAGCCCTAGGTGTAAAATTTCGTCGAAATCCGTCCGCTTTACCCGATTTGACCTTGAATTGATCATTTTGAAAGTCAACGTCTGGTCGGGATCACGATTTGACCCGTCGAAAACAGTCCCCGGCATTTTGAAGGTCGAGGTAACGATTTGACGGTTTTGACCCGTCCAAAACAAAGCAGCACCCTTATGATTGCACACAGATAAAGCCTCTCGGCGATGAGTCAAGAGGTACGATTTAGTGCAAGTACATTTTTACGCGATGCGTCGAAAACAGAAACATAAGACGATCGATGGAATCAATTAATACGTATTGTTCCCGGGCAATAAAACATATCGTATGACTTGCAATAAATCTCTCCTCGTAGTCCACACACTGGGGCATAACTGGGAAGTTAAGACATAATTTTAGAAGGCCTCGCAAGGGATGAATTGACGCCGAAGTGATTTCGAGTGACAAAAATGACGATGTCGGAAATAATAACATATCTCGAACCCGGTGGTCGTAGAATTCGAGTTTTCGTGGGAAAATGGACAGACTCCACGCTTTAATTGTATTAGGCAATTATCGAAGAGACATAAACGCATTTATTAACAATTTTTCCAGCCTTAGGAAGATTCGTAGAAGCGAGTTCTATGCAATGGAAATGCATGCATATTTCCTATGTAACGGTTTAACACTGTCTAAGCGCTCTTTATCAACGACACTGCGGATACGAACGCTCTTTAACTATCACGCGATTAACCCATGAACTACCCATTGCGGTGGCGGTGGATTGGAGAATGGGTGCTCTGACGTTCTCAGAAGCGGTGCGATGACATTCCATCTTGGATTTTACCCTTAGATAGGAAGTTTGGGCTAAATCCGCCCTGCAGTTTTCCCGGCCATAGCTAACAAACAAACAACAAACAAACAGACAGAAGTTCCAAAATATATATTAGACTAGCCGATGAGCCCGACGTTGTCCGGGCATTTCAAAAACCAAATTTCAAGTCGATAGCTCTACCCGTTTCCGAGATCTGTTCTGCGCATGTGCGAAGCTGGTGTCGCACGGGCTCGGCGACCCGATAAAATTCGTATCCGGGGCAAGATACATTCACATAGCAAATTTCAAGTCGATAGCTCCACCCGTTTCCGAGATCTCGTCTGCGCATGCGCGAAGCGGGCGCCGCACGGGCTCGCCAATACGACGTTGACGACCGTCTGGTCAAACTACACACACGTACCAAGTTTCGTCCCGATCGGTCGAGTATCGTAGATTTGTATCAATGACATACATACATACAGACAGACAGACAGACAGAGGTCTTCAAAATATATAGGAGATATATATATACGTTGTCTTCTACGATGTCTTCTATGTCAAGCACAACTACCTTCATGTCATACTGGGTGGTGCTAGGAGCCATTCTTTTCAACTTGATTCTCGGTTGAGTCAAAATCACAGCATGTGCAAACCGCGAGGGTGTCTCACCCCTCCCCGCGGAATTCATGCCATTTTAGGCGGGACGCCTAATATAGAATAATATGTAGCTATCGTCGTCGCTTAAACTGTTTATGTCCGCGAGGGGGGTTTGAGCATCTATTGGGCGAGGCTCGCCCCAAGCTACAGTGAAAAACGATTTTGTTATTTCAGGTCAGGCACATCCTGAATACCACTATTTTGTTATTCCATTGTAAATTTTTGTTATTTCACTGTAGCTTGACGAATGACGCCAAGACGTCATGACTTGAATACGGTTTGCTACCTATCATATCAGCTGAACGGTGTCATATATTTAGGTCAACCATGCAGGTGTTGCTTTCCGTGTATTGTTTAATGTGTTATGCTATTAAACGTGAAAATGCTGCATAATTTAGAAACTGTAAGCCACATAAAATATAAAATAACACCTACAGTTTTTGTTTGAATGCCTGAAACATCAAATACGTGTCTGGAAAGATATATCGATATATTGCAGCCGCTCGTTAAAATTCTAAATTTCTCTCCAGACACGCCGGACGTGTCCGGTATAACAAAGTATAGTTATGAATACGCATCAATATATACATATAGATAATAGTGCAAATGAAAACAATATATAGGTCAATAATCGTGTACACGTGCGGAGAGGGTGGGGAGCCCCATATAAAAATGTACCTGGGTAAATCCACCCAGGTTTTTTGGGCCGAAACCCAGGTAAAAATCTATCTACCAAGACATCCACCAACCATTAAGACCCCGCGAAACCTGGGTTTTACCATGAAATACCCACCTGAAACTGGATAAAAACCCTGGTATGGGTAAACCTGGGTGTAATTACCCAGGTGACCACACCCAGGTGTACCCTACCTGGGTGTTTCCCACCCAGGTCTACCCTGGTGTTTCCTACCTGGGTGTTTCCCCACCCAGGTGTACCATGGTGTTATTTACCCAGGTGTACCCTGGTGTTTCCTACCTGGGTGTTTCCCATCCAGGTTACCTTGGTGTTATTCACCCAGGTGTACCCTGGTGTTTCCTACCTGGGTGTTTCCCACCCATGTGTACCTTGGTGTTATTCACCCAGGTGTACCCTGGTGTTTTCTACCTGGGTGTTTCCCACCAGGTGTACCTTGGTGTTATTCACCCAGGTGTACCCTGGTGTTTCCTACCTGGGTGTTCCCCACCCAGGTGTACCTTGATGTTTCCAACCCAGGTATACCTTGGTGTTTTTTTTACGCCGGTGTACCTTGGTGTTTTCTTACCCAGGTGGATTTCCCATTGAGATGCACCTGGGTTAGAAAACCCCAAGATACACCCAGGTAAGGAAACACCAAGGTACACCTGGGCAGGAAAACACCAAGGTACACCTGGGTAAGAAAACACCAAGGTACACCTGGGTAAGAAAATACCAAGGTACACATGGGTAAGAAAACACCAAGGTACACATGGGTAGGAAACACCAAGGAACACCTGGGTGAATAACACCAAGGTACACCTGGGTGGGGATACCAAAGTGAAATGATGAGGATGGCAATGAAGTAGATTTTGATGGGATGCAGGGGTATTGTTATCAATGGAGTTGTTTTAGTATAATAGAACATTAAGGAAACTGATTGTGCAGCAATACAAGTTTATTCAAGGACAACAAACTAACTAAAGATAAAATACATGTATAGAAACACATGTAATATATAAATATATAAACTCATTAAACTGCATGGGTTAAAACTTACTGACAACAAGAGTTGGGTTAAAATTTTGATTAAAAAACACTTGCAAAGTCCCTCTTCATACATGTATATGGTATGTTAGGCAAGTTACATGTACATGTAGTTGCAATGTATACTAGTACCGGTACATGACATACCGGTGGACACAAAAATCATTATTTTAGTTCCAATGTCATTTACCAGAATACATGTACATGTTGTACCTTGCAACTACATCTACAGTGAGGTAGTTTTGTCTCATTTAAACTTTCTAAATGGGTTTCTCCCTTTGAATGACATAAACTAATGTGAGTATACACATGAGCTGTGGTGTGAAATACACACCAAAAAATTATTTCTTAGTCTGAGGACATGTTTCCTGTCATTATCTTACTGCTTACAAATATAGATTTGTAATAATGTGCTGTAATGCTCCAGAAATAGTCATATTTTGTCCTGGTTCATAAGAACATATTATTTCTTAGTGTTAGAAGAACATGTTGTCTGATATTATTTGACTCATAAACCCCCAAATGTACATGTAAACAGAACATTCGGGAAAGAGACACACCATCTTTATCCTGTTTTATATCAGTACTAAGTAGCAATATTGATCAGATAGCAAAATATGCTATAAATAGATTTCAGATGGTAGAGATTAAACAATCGCATTAATTGCACCAACTCGAAACAGTTAACATACCCTGTAGAATACAGACTATGATCAAGGAGGGTGTCACACACACCCCCACCCCACTTTGGTATGTGATATTCAAGCCATTTTCAGGTGGTATGCTATATACATGTACATACCCAATGTTATCTGGTACTAGGATTTCACTCGGCAATATAACCGGCATTCACGATTCAGCAAAAAGGCTAGTATGCAGATATAATAGCAGAAAATTATACAAATTTTGAGTATTTTCCAGCTTAAACAGACCCAAGTGATATATTTTTATCTAATTCAGTCTAATGGCTCTTGATATGTTGATGTTTTGGATACTATTTCAGCAAATGTGAGAAAAGGTGGCTTCTTTGGGGCATCAGCTTGTCTGAAAAATATATCAAGGTCCCCTAAATCCGATACTACATTTCAGAACAATCCAACCAGTGTCCCATGAAATGGTGGATAATAAACTATCATACCAAATTTGATTCAGATTTGATCACACAAACTAAAATTATGATGCGGAAACCAGAAATTAACACGATTCTAAGTCGAAAAAGGGCCATAACTCTCGCAAAAATGAGCGGAGCACACCTATATTCGAACTTGACCTGTATTTTGGTCTGATAAACTTACATACCACATTTGGTTCAGATATGATCACACAAACTGAAGTTATCATCCGGAAACCTACAATTTTCAAAGTTTAAATGTCTATTAGGCGACACCAATTTTTAAGTCTGGTTTACGAACATGTTGGCTGATGTGGGGAGAAAAAAAGTAGATGCAGGAGGGGAAAAAAATTAATATAAAAAAAATTGTCCCCCCCCCCCCAATTTATATCAAGTAAATCTTGAAATTTTACATAAATTTTACAAAAATTGTGAAAAAAAACTTTTCGAATGAAATTCTGAACCAAACAAGACATTTCTTGTCATGAAATACATGAAAATATGGATCTGCAAATGATCATAAGCAGAACCGGATGCGACAGCACATGAAAATCAGTACGCGTGTAAAAATAATTGGGACAAACAAGTAAAAAAAAAATTCATGAAATGGAAAAAAAGTTGTAGGAGGTGTTCGTAAACCGGACTTAAAAATTGGTGTCGCCTTATGTGTATATAACTCATATAGCTAACTATTAAAGGTGCTCAATCAGATTCGATGGTCCCCATATAATTAGATTCCAACAACAACATTTTTTTTAGAAATGCTGCTTCAGTAATATCAGAATCGATTAATTGCCCAAAAATAATGCTAACCACTGTCAACTACATGTATAGTATAAAATCGCCTGATACGTTATATTTATCAACATGCTGTTCGACGAAGTTTGACCTTATTATCAACACAAAGCCTCTTCATTTTAGAGTTATCCATCTTCATCCGCAATTTGGTCTGAGACCGTCGGCTCGTCAAATTTTTCTGGGCCACTATTAAGTATCGATGGTAATAAATATTAAAATTTCAAAAATTGATATCTAATAACTCTGAGCTTTGATACATATAGGTGGGTCCCTCGACTTGATTAAAATATTTGTACCCCCCCCCCCCCGATTCCATATACATGTATATGTAAATAGCAAATGAGGGGCACTTAATCGGATTATGCATCTTTAAACTGTATTTGAATTTAAAGATGCATAATCTGATTAAGGGCCCCCTGAATTAATGCTCGCACATTACTCTTTATTTGGACTTGGGGGGTAAAAGATATTTGGTACGAGTCGAGGAACCCACCACCTATCAAAGCTCAGAGTTATTAGATATCAATTTTTGAAATATACTATTTTTCACGATCAAGAATTAATAGTGGCCCACGGTCTCGGACCAAATTTCAATTGAAGATGGATAACTCTAAAATCAAGAGGCTTTCTGTTGATAATAAGGCCAAATTTTGTAGAACAACATGTTGATAAATAACATATGTCAGGCAATTGTATACTTTAGTTGACAGTGGTTAGCATTATTTTAGGGCAATTAATCAATTCTGATAACGTAACTGAAGCAGCCTTTCTAAATACAAATGTATGATGTTGGAATCTGATTATATGGGTATCATCGAACCGGATTGAGTACCTTTAAAATGAACTGTATCCAGTATAAACATGTTAAACCTGATAATTAATTAGAGCATGCAGTCCCTGTTGACATGCGGTATCCGCTGGTAATCTTACCACAGTAATATGTGTTAACTGTGATAACCAAGTTAATTGTTTTTACCACAACAATTCTGAATTCTATCTAGACATTTTGAAACAATAAAAAAAAATTCTGGTGTGATTACAATGTCAACTTTAAAACAAAATTCATATAAACATCGCATGAAAAATACAGCCTAACTGCAAATGTGAGGTGGACCACATTCTGCGGCGGTATAACTGACTGCGGTTGATCGCATGAACACGCCTGAATACTGCAGTAATACCCGAGTAATATAAGGCGAGTTGATTAATTAAAGCATAGCTGTAATTTTACATGTATGTTCTATAGACTGTGTTGGGAAAGAGAATATAGCTGTGCGACAATGTTAATCCTGATGAGCTAAGTTAGAAATTTCCAATCGAAACCTCATAAAAAATAATATAAATTCAGTTCTCAATTTTCGAACACTTCTAGGAAATTGTTCAAAAATATTGTTAAAAGATGCCCATTCGATTTGACACTGTAAATATACCCTGTTCAAGTGTTCCTGCTAATGTGCTATGATGCGGTTGGGTCCTGCTTAATTGCTATGAATTGCACTACCCGCATCATAGCAATTCAGCAGGACCACCAGCATCATAGCATATTAGCAGGACCACTTGGCCAGTGGTAAAATAGTTTGTTTTCCATACGGATATGTGTTTTCAAATAATCATGTAATGATATCTAACATACATGTATATGATCCCATTTATAGGTTTTATTCATCACGGCCAGATAAACTTTGTATACAGACAGTTTTACCAAACTTAGAATTTTTATTAGGTGCTTTCATTGTAGCTGTAATTACTAGTATTAAAAGAGTGCTCAATAAAGTTTGTTTTATCATTTATGCTCATTTGGAATTTGGATGCTATTTAATTCTGTTTATCTATATAATTGGCTGCACTGCTAAATTTTGACTCATTTCAGTCATTTGATGTCAGTACATGTAGTTGTCCATCGAAATGGCGAACACAACCAAAGACAAATTACAAGAGGAAAGACAACAAATACATTTGATGTGCACTAAAACAGATACAGTAGTGCCCTAAGAAATCGACCCCTTAACCACAGCAGAATTATGTGTAACTTTCAGGATTTAGTCGGATATATGGCTTGTTGCCATTCATCGGAAAGCTCTCCCCGAGTTTAATACCCGTAATTATGCTGTGGTTAAGGAGTCGATTAATTAGAGCATTACTGTAGTTACAAATGTATGTCTAGCCTCCTGTTGTGTCACTAATAAGATCTTTAATTCACATACGGTACACATGTACATGTACATGTACTATATACCCGTTCAAGCGTTTACAAGTGTCAGTCATCGAGAAACTGACCAAAAGTTTTGGTAGTATATAATATAGGCTAGCACTGCACTTGGGCTACATGTACATGTACTGTAAGTGATTATAATGTACTATTTTTATATTCTGCTGTGAAAGTGTTGCTGAATGAAATTTAAGTTTACCCCGATATTCTAAGTCCGCTCGACTAAGATGGGTTTTTTCTCGAAAACTGATATCTGAATATACATGACTTTTTGTACGTCTTCCACTGGTTGGTATTTCCTCTAAAATGACTAATTTTAACTGATTAGATTAGCCCTGGTATGGAAAACTCTAACTGTTATAGCCCGATGAGCGGTTTACTGCCAACAGCGGTGATGATATGATGACCAGCGTTGTGCATGGCATATGTTGATCCAGGTAAGAATGCTACCATACATTCCAAACATTCATTAAATATCTTATTAATAGTAACCCAAACTACACAAGAGACTAGTATAACTAAGATTGGGCTCGATTAATGATGTGACACTTTCAGTACTTCATTTACTAGTAGCCTGGTACTGGTGGGCCTGGCTACAGATACTTGTTTGGCGTGTTTGAGGCCTGTGGCACAAGGGCAGCAGAATCAATTAAAATTTCTCTTATTGTAGTGTAGTACATGTACATGAATAGTACCGGTAGTAAAGCACACAAAGAGGTATATAGTACCGGCACATGTACATGTATTCTCTCTGTTTTCACACATGTTTTTTTTCAATTTAACAACATGAGTCTTTTTGACACATACATGTACTAAAGTGAAAGTAGGCCTACATGTATATAATGTGCACCCAGTATACCGGTACATGTACTGATATATTACATTGCAATACAGTCCGAGTACAATGATATAGCAAAATTATGCATCGTAGAATAACAACCTTTTGTACAAACAGTCCTGACAATGATATACCGGGATATCATGGTGATAGTTCATACATTTGGAATTACCGAATACCTGAGTTTGTGGATAGACCGCTTCATGCGATGTTTATGTGAATTTTTATTTTTAAGTCGGCATTGCATACGGTAGTCCTATAAACCACACCAGAGAATAGCAATTGTCGGTCAGTGACCATCTTCTTATGTTTATGCAATCGATACAATCCGGTTCTGCTTTTGATGTCCAGTTCGATATTTGTGGTGTGTTCTTGTGCAAAAATATAATTCTAACTAATGCGCCAAAAATCAGGTTTATAAATTTATCCATTCTTGAGCAAGAGCAACTCGTAAAACTTGTATGGTATAACATTCCAAACTGAGTATTTCTGCTATCAAACCATATGATAATAATGTTGAACCTGACATCGAAATCTGAACCGCATTTATGGATTGCAGCACGTGATGTTGAATAAACAGTTATAGAGGATATACAGTAATGCTCTAATTAATCGACTCCTTAACTACAGCAGAATTATGGGTAACTTTTCAGGATTTAGTCGGAAATATGGGTTGATGCCATTCATCGGAAAGCTCTCGGTGAGAGCTTTCCGATGAATGGCAACAAGCCATATTTCGGACTAAATCCTGAAAAGTTACCCATAATTCTGCTGTAGTTAAGGGCTTTGTGGACCCAATTTTTCAAAAATTTTATAGAGTCAAAATACAAGATTCTGTTCATGTATGTTAGTAATCATAGAAACCATGCCAATTGATGCAACATGTTATGAGTATACGTTATGGTGGATTATGTTAGAAATACAAAATGTGAACTTTATTGAGATTTAAAAAAATAAAATTTACAGGCAATGGTCCAAGAAAAACAAAGTTCATATCTAAGAATTAAATATGGGAATATGTACTGAACACTGTGATGAATGATGTACTACAAAAACAATATTATATTTCTCGAGTGTTCTTTGAAAAAATTACTTTGAATCAGCTGTTGACAAATAATACATACTTGCTTAAACATTGGCTGTGTGGATGCCAGCATGCATGGGTTAGCAGCTGGCCATTGTAAAGCAGTGGACTCTGTTTACAATAGAATGCTAATCCCCAATCAAACACAACCAGACCATGCCATACTATTTCTAGTATGTAGGTCAGCACTCACTCAGAGGATAATCACTGATGTGGAGTTGACATTAGTAAAAGCCATCCACACTGGACTGGACATAATGTGACCCATAAACTGCTGTCTCTTTGTCAACCATATTGTGAAGTTAGTATATCTTTTGTCAACAACCGGTTCAAAGTAATTTTATCCAAGAACGCTAAAAAAATATAATAATATTTTTGTAGTACATCATTCATCACAGTGTTGAGTACATATTCCCGTATTTGATTCTTAGATTTGGACTTTATTTTTCTTGGACCATTGCCTGTAAATTTTATTTTTTTAAATCTCAATAAAGTTCACATTTTGTATTTCTAACATAATCCACAATGAAGTATACTATTCAAATGGTTCATCAATGGGCATGGTTTCTATGATTACTAATATATATGAACAGAATCCTTTATTTGGACTCTAAATTTTTTTGGAAAAATTGGGTCCACAAAGCCCTTAAGGAGTCGATTAATTAGCTCTGGAATTACTGTAACATGGTTTATAATATACAAATGTATACTGTATGGGAAACATCAGAGGTTTACAAGGTAATAAAAATAGTTGATTTGTTCTTTATTCTTGTGGTTATATACACGTACATACATGTATTCTAAAAATAAATGTCCTTTACAACGTGGATCAATGAAATGCGGTTGTTGCATTTAAAATGCATTGAGGGTGCATTGTGTCACGCCACTTTGTAAATGCCTTAATGACAGCATTTAAATTAAATGCACTGCATTGGGAATAATCGCAGTCGCATTGAAATTACCGATCATTGCGCCGAAAAAGTATACTAGTATGAACACCCAAATAACGATACGATAGTGTATTTTGCAATTTTAGTTATAATTTTGTTTAATTTAAATTCACATCTGAATAATTCTGTGTTATTTTCCCACTCCTGGTGTACATGTATATGTTCGGAATCGGACATTCATGATGTAGTTTTCCATTCAAAATGGAATAAACATAAATAAACACTGTTGACATTAATTGTTTTATAATCAGAATCTGAGAATCATGATTCTCATTTTGATTCTAGTAAAAAGTCTTGATTCCCTGTAGAAAGTGAAACACTAACATTTTGATTATTGCCAAAAATCTGATGGATTTTAAGGCCTGCATCAAGACATTTGTTTGTGAATAAATCAAGGTAAATGTGTTAAAATATGAACGCATTTACAAATGCGTTGCTCCAAAATCGCAAAGTAGATTCGAACATGTGGTCGCTTTTCTAAGAAATTTGTGAGTGGTCTGTACATGTACATACATGTAAGTTACTTGACCAATTACACAAGGAGTCGAGGGACACAATCAATGAGGACGTTTGTACTAAAAAATATTTTTTTACGCAAGGAACGAACACAAGGCCACTTTCTTAATTTATATTATGAGCCAACAAGACAGATCGTAAATCGCTGTTATATGACAATATATGTGGCCATCATAATGGTCGACAGGCATGACGCCAACAAAAACCAATCTGTCAGGCCAATATAAAGAAGTCGCGACTTATTGCTGGTGGAACCTATTAAAGGCATCGTTCCATTTCGTTAATAACAACTTACATGTAACATTCACCTCCACCTCTTTACTCTTGGGCTCCAAATAAATATGCATGCACCAGCTGCATCCACGTTTATTATTTTTCTTGGGAAATCCCCCCCCCCCTGCACAGTGCTTATTTGGGTCTGCACGTTTATTAATAGTTTGAAGCTATGAAAATTTAAATCAGCACAAATTCAAGATTTCTATATGAGTCAGATGTAAAAATGATCAACACGTCTACATTAGTTACTAGTAGAGGTGCCACGATTATTGATTTTGATAATCGATAATCGGTTGTCAATAATCGACTATAATCGTACCTAATAACTTCAGTGGAAGATTTCCGTAATATGGCCTATTGGCTGGGGGCTGGTTAAATGCACTGTCGCTGATTGTGGCATCGGCTGATGTAATTTTTTACATTAATAAAGTGCATCACAAACCACTGTTAATGACCAATGAACACAATGTATTGAATACCACCACAGTTCTCGGCGATGTTATGATTATAATATTTGTGAGTTCATTTGAACGAACGTTGCGATTGATTTCAGTTATGAATAGCCAAACATACAAACAATATAAAAGTAGGAAAGTTAGAAACTATAAGTTTCATCAAACATCCAGTGCGTGGTTAACAATCACAAACGTGTGCCCCCACCCGCAAATTACAGGACTTAGAACAAGTTAAGTATGATACACGATAACCTGTATTAGTAACATCTAAGGTGACAGTCGGCACATTTCAAAGCCATAGTGCCACCTGTCAAGTTAAAATTTATATACAACGACGTCACCATAAGTTCAAAGCTGCAGTGCCACCGATTTGTAGA
Organism: Siphonodentalium dalli; assembly: GCA_032622095.1. NCBI lineage: Eukaryota > Metazoa > Mollusca > Scaphopoda > Gadilida > Siphonodentaliidae > Siphonodentalium > Siphonodentalium dalli. Next base: position 127,982,776 of record CP136067.1, on the reverse strand, counting down.
ATATACAATGGGCCGAAGAGTAACCATGTCGCATCATCAAATGAACTGCCGAGTGTTTGCAACATAAGTTAGTAGTACTCAAGTTGTCGGAATCTCTTTGATTAAATTGATGTTGTTAACCCTTCGGTTGTAGATTAAACTGTGTAAAAGAAACACCGTATTCAATAATACCCGGCATTTTCCAACGTCTGAAATAAATAACGCAGATTAATCGACTATGGCAATGGTAATCGATTATCGGCTTTATCAACGGTTCATCGATTATACGATTAATCTTGGCACCCCTAGTTACTAGCTAAACAAGACATTTTGTCATATGTTTATACTTTACTGTGAAATTGCGTTTCTTCCGTTCTCCATGAACGGATTCTCAAAATGTTTGGTTTTCCAAAAAACAAGGATTCGAACTGTCTGAACTGAACTCCATGCGTTTGTTTAAATAGATGAATAAATAATGGGAAAGACATACAATCCTAGTTCATAATGAATTTAAGTATATAAATATAAATAATAAACGGCGGATTCAACGTGGTCATGGGTTTTGACCGCGTTAAAAAAATCAGCAAACTCTGCATGAACCCCGAAGTTTGCTGATTTTTTCTCGCGGTCAAAACCCCATGACCGCATTGAAACCGCCGTTCATTTCTTATATGAATAACACAATTTAAGATTGGTGAATTATTTCTTTTGGTTAATTTAATAAAAGTACAGGACCAAATAACGATCGTACAGGTGGGAATTTTACCTCGATTTTAATAATCGTACATTAGGCACTCAAGAGTACATATTCAAGTATGTGGCAAACCAAAAAAACACCACATGATACATACATGTACCTGTACTACATGTTGACTCGTATACCTGAACCTGCTATAAAAATTATTTGGTTAACCACAGTTGATGTTTTGCTCAGAGTTCCCCCTGCACTATTATTTGGGTCTGTACTTTTATTAACTTTCAATGGAATTTCCCCCCCCCCCGCACTATTATTTGGGCCTGCACTTTTATTTGGAGCCTGAGAGTAAGTTGCATTGACATTTATTTTCACGAATTACCATGCTTAAGGCCAAAGAAAAAAGATTGTATGTTTCCGGTAAAAAAAATTAGGGTACTAGTAGGTAGGTAGGGAATTTTTTTTATTTTATTTTGATATTTTTTATCCAGCTGCAGAAATATTGAACTACCTCGACCAAAGTGACATAAAATGCCAACCCGTGCCATGGGGAAAGTATTACTTGATCAACACAGTGGAAATATACATTTAAGATTGATAAAAAATCAAACTTACTTCATGCTTACGTATGTTTTTTATTATATCTAATACCACATTTTCATAAATTTGGCTATAAACTTGGTACAAAATTGATGTCACTAACTTTTTATAAGAATTTTACCAATAATACCGCCATTATACCGTACATGTATTGTGACGATTACATCCCATTGTCTGGGGGTAGCCAGTACACCCACCGAGCATGCCTGGTTTTTGGAAACAGTAGCTACTAGTACATGTATACCCCTAATATATGCAGTGATAACCTCTTTACATGTATATATACAGATACACACCCACCATGTCTGTTGATAGTGTTCCATAAGTCCCAAACAAGACATAAAGCAGGCAGGAGATCCACTCTCAGGAAATTAAAATTGCGAAAATTTTGACTTTTTCTCAAAATATCAATAAAAAGTTTAGGGTCGGCGGGTTATTTTTAGGGTCGGTCGATGTACGGAAATATAGTATCTTTTTTCTTTGGCCTAAGGAACATTGCAACTGGTTTGAAGTAACATGACCGCGTTGCGTCAACACTGGAACTGCATTGATGGTAATTTTCAACATGGTCTCACTGAGGTTCTATCAAATATAAATACTAGTATGGTTGAGGCCAACTTGAGGGAGACAATTATTTTGAGAATATGTGATCCTGTGTTAACATGAGCCTAAGGCGACACCAATTTTTAAGTCTGGTTTACGAACACCTCCTACAACTTTGTTTCCATTTCATGAAAAAAAAATTAACTTTTTTTGTCCCAAAATATTTTACACGCGTACTGATTTTCATGTGCTGTCGCATCCGGTTCTGCTTATGATCATTTACAGATCCATATTTTCATGTATTTCATGACAAGATATGTCTTGTTTGGTTTGAACAGAATTTCATTCAAAAACATTTTTTCACAATTTTTGTAAAATTTATGTAAAATTCCACGATGTACTTGATATAAATTGGGGGGACAATCTTTTTTATTTTTATTTTTTTCCCTCCTGCATCTACTTTTTTTCTCCCCACATCGTAAACCAGACCACATTGAACCGTCACTTATGCATGCACATGTTGTCTTGATGTTGAGTCTGGCTTTCATCATTTTCATTAGTTTTACTGTTAATATCCACCAACTGTATGGCATCGTATACTGTTATCTTCCGAGTAAATATGGAGTCTCTAATTCTTTTATCAGTCACGCATCTACTCATCAAATAGTATAATCCTTAAATATTTGTAGTCCAGGTGATCTCGACTGCACAGTACATGTATAAACATTCATCTGTGCACAGTGTGTTTTAAATTTCTTTGCCGTGTAACAACTGTTGTCCCAAGTTTCAATGCCTTGTCCTCCTGGTATGTAGGGATTACCAATTTACCATTGCCGTGTTTTAATTTGCAATTTTGATGATGACGCTCACTAAGCTTGTTGATAATTTTCTTTGTCGTGTAACAACTGTTGTACCAAGTTTCTACGCCGCGTCCTCCTGGTATTTAGGGATTACCGGTGCCTTTAATAGCGTCAGATGCATCATTGCCAGTTAATGTACATTAGAGTGGAACTGAATTAACAATGTCACATTGACACAGTACTCAGTTAAGACCAGTAAAACAGCAAAAGTAGTATTATTGTACAGCAGGCTTATCACTGTCAGTACTTACTACATGTACTGACCCCTTACTATCGTGGATCAATCTGAATCTGAATGGTTACGCTGCAGATCCCAATTATGGTAATTTCGCAGCGGGCGAGAGAGTCTCAGATCTTTTCCTTCAGCGCACTCTTGAAGGAATCCACAGGCTGTTGTTGTAGGATTAAGGATTCCTCCAGCTGATTCCAGTCGCATATAGTTCGAACAAATGTGGAATTAGCGAACTGAGCTGACACGTATGGTATAGCCTCGTAGCACTGACTGTTGTTCCTTTAAATTAGGTGCCGAGGAATTTGGCTGGTGACGTAGCCTGTCAGAACTTTGCTCTGCGATCTAAGACGCCTTGTTTCGGGTGTAAAGTATTGATTAGGTGGTATAGCCGGGACCAATCCACCCACCACCTTACTCATGAATCCCAGCCGATTTATTTTCCGCCGTTTCTGCAATGTTGGTAAATCTAGCTCGTAGAGGATCTTGGTCATATATCCATCTTCTTTGCTCTTATAGTCTCTTTTAATGAAACGGGCTGCTCTACGCTGGATTCTTTCCAGCTTGTCGATGTGATTTTGTTGGTAGGGGTCCCAGATGGTGTCTGCGTAGTCCATGATCTTCAAACTTCTCAATTCTTCTTCTTCTGGACAGGTGCATTATGAGCAGGCCACTGGCACTACATCATGATTGTACCGGTACCACAAATTCAATTTTGAGAAAATATTCTGGTTATGGCCAGGTAGCTGAGGTACTGTTCAATACTATAGTTGATCCGTTTCGTTATCGTAGCTTAATTCTTACTGTTCCGGGAATTGAAATATTTTTTGTCACATGAAATTCAGTCTTTTTCGATATTTGCGCACATCCATGGGGAGAAATCGGCGAATCTTATATATAAGTCCACAGTTTATCCGTTTGTAGCCAATACACCATTTCCTTCTGTCAATCCGCGTTGATTCGCGACAAAATTAACTCAAAATACCACAAGGAATTATCCGCGCTTCATTTTGAAGAACGATAACTAAAAGTTAAGATTGTAATTTGGCTGCAGAAACGAAACGAAACGAATTTTGAAACACAATAATTGTATTCACTAATATTTTCCTGTTGGTATATGGTCTACTATAGTATATGCAATCATTTATTTGAAATAATAAGTATCACTTAGAGAATAATTCTTACTGATAATTAGAAATCTCTTTATTTTGTATCCCTTTAATAATATGATCACGTCAGTACGTATGGACAACCCAAAAACACGTACGTCCATCTATAAAATGTATGTTTCATAGGAGTGCCTGTATTTCTGGCCAACTTGGGATATATATACGATCACGCCAGTACGTATGGACCGTAGGACGGCGACATGTCACCCTGTGTCCAAAGATTGGCTAATCCCAAGGTTCATTATACCGAAGTTTCGCTTTTATTTTGAAGTTTCATTCTATATTCTAAAGTTTTGAGAGGTTTCGTTATCATAAGACTCTTTTTATGAAGGAAATAACTTATAGGTACTCAATCCGATAAGACGCTGCTAAATTACTCCTTCCTTGGTTTCGGTGGGGAAAAAATATTTGATTAGTGTCGAGGAACCCACCCATCAAAGCTCAGAGTAATTAGATATCGATCTTTGCAGTTTGCTATTTTTATTGTTTCTAGGCCTGATCGTGCCAGAAGGACGAGGTCAAATGGGCGGTCTTCCAGATAAAGATGGATAACTGTAAAATCGTGGTAATAATAACTACTTGGTATTAGAGTTGTCCATCTTTTCTGGTTAAATACGCCCAGAATAGCAAACCTTCAGAATAGCGAACCTTCGATGTCTGAATAAGAACCTTTGGAATAGCGAATATGGAACCTTCGAAATAATAAACGCGATCCTGTATGAAGAGCCCATGACACGTCCATCAATAAATGTATACATGTTTCATGGGACTGTTTATATATACATATATAAGACTGGAGTAAAGTTGAGACCAACATGTCTTTGTTGATTTTGGTGCCCAGATTTCAACGAAATTTGGTGTGGTGACTCAGGGTGCCCCGGCAGAGTGTATAATGGCGTTAGTTTTTCTAAATTTTGATTTAAACAAATTTAAATGAATACAAAAAATATGAACATATGTGAATATTCAGGTACAAATAAACCTATTTGCACGAGAATATGTTGCAGCACCAGATATAGAGGAATGTGGGCCACAATTAGACATGGGTCAGAGTGAGATATTGCCTCTAACATTTCTCTAATTTCCAGACCAATATCCATGGCGCCAGTCAAGCGATATTAGCCATATAGCACATTTTACTATATTTCTTCAAAATGCAATCATCAGGTGAAGGTTGAATCTGGCCAAGCGACCAATTTTCAAGGCAAAATTATTTTAATTTAATTTTTGCAATTTTAAAGGTACTCAATCCAAATTAACCCTCGCAGATTATTATTTCCTTGACTTCGGAGGTGAACAATATTTGATTCAAGTCGAGGAACAACATCAAAGCTCATAGTGATCAGATACCGATTTTTAAAATCTATTATTTAAATTTTTTAGTGGCCCAGCAAACAGCAGACGAGAATACTTTTTCTGACCAAATTGCAGATGAAGATGGATAATTCTAAAATCAACTGTTTTTTTGTGTGTGTGTCAGATGTTTGACAAATCAGCAATATTCGTTGAGCAAAAAGTTGATAAATGACAAGTTTTTGTAAATTTTATGCATAATTGACTGCAGTTTTATTTTGACCAATTAATCGATTCTGTCAACTGAAGCGGCATTTCAAAAAATCTTCTTGTTGTTGGAATCTGATGATATGGGGACTATTGATTCGGATTGAGGACCTTTAAGGGAAAAATATATTTATTGGATAAATTTACATATAATACTGAATACATTTTTATGAAAACGGGTTACGTGGATGGGGCACAATGACTCAATGAGACATAATTTATGGCCTGTGGTAGGATCTAACTTCAGTAGACGATAGGCACTTCAAAAATGAATGAGATAATTTGCCAAATGACTATTGTTTTGGGGCTGGAGTGGATAAATATTTTAGATCAAACAACCTGATGTCATTGTGCAATAGTTATATGTTTGGTGCATTTCCTATATGGTTACTACTTAGGGGTGACCCCTTCTGTGAAGTAGATGATAAGAAACAAGTATTAAGGGTGGTCCCAGCTCGAGATTGCATGCTTGTTCGTGACTTTTGTGAGCTTTTATCGTACTCTCAGATGTCTAATCATTGTGATGGTCAACAATAGTGATAGCGGAGACCTAGACTGAAATTAACAATATTGATGGAAATTTAATTCTATTTAAATTTAATTCTATATATGTCTCTTTGCCAAAAAACTTAATGATCGTTGAGAATTTTATCTAAAATTACTAATCATGCGACACATGCTGACACTATTGGTTAATAGGCATCTGATAGTATATGAACATTTTAATAATTGCCCGGGAGGAATGGCATTATTCTTGACAGGCATAGATACATAGATGTTCGTGGCATGGTCTGAGAAAATGCTACTAGATTAAACATTTATATGATTGCCTCATTACTACATTAGTCATGTACATGTATAATTAGAAGGTCGTGACAGTTCAACTAAGTTGGCCTGGAATTATTATGTTTAGCATACATATTATTCCAATCCCAATGTGTCAAGTCGACAATAGCAAGTACGCAGGGCTATATTTAATATTTTTTCCACAAATAGCCACTAGTTAATATATATATGCTAGGATTTTGCTAGCCATGCTGATCAAGCTCCCGCTTTATGCTTAAGGTTTAAATCGAGAACACAGTGTTAAAATCATGAATTATTTAATATGTGAGAATGCTAAAACTAATCACCGTGCAATATAATTATTAAATTTAACTTGATGTGTCCATCACAGGAAACAGAATTCATACACACAGATGGAAAGTTGGCCCGGAAGCATATCCTCTCACCAGTCACTGCATGAACTATTCAGTGTGCCGAGACCAAGTGTGATTGGGAGATGTTCTTCTCTTCCTTCACTCAACAAGAAGATAAATGACTCACTTTGTTAGTCACCAATTCACTGGGCTTCACATGTTTGTTACATCTGTGTGTCGAGTCTGTCGACTGTAGATGGCTAGAATTGTATTTTGACCTGAGTCACATTCACAGTGAGTGGGTGAGGCTGAAGTCGTTGATAACTAAATTTAGTAATCTGTAATCACTAAATTGACTAATACAATCCTAATATTATTAGATTAGTAAGCCACATGAACGCTTTCACCGATTACTGCGTCCACAAGTTTCATCTATGCGCTACGTTCAACGGTTCATGACTGAACTATACTGTGTATAGTAAATCAGTCAGCTCTAAAATGTCCATTTTCTGATTTCCTTGACCCAAGTTGAGGTTTGACATGACAGTGTTAGATATTAACAATTAAATTTACTATTTTATTTATAGAAGTAGTTAGTAGATTGAACGATTTGCCGCTTGCAGTTGAAACTCTAAATCTAACCACTAAACCAGTCCAGGTGAAAACAGACTTAAAATTGAACAATAACAGAACAAGTCAAATCGCCGTGGTGATCAGTCTACACAGACCAGTCCACATTCAATTCCAGTGACCTTCATTTTCATATTTTTTTCAGTCACAGATTCGTCATTGAGTTTCTTTCCGACTGACTGATTTTCACTTTGAACACAGTTCACTTCAACTTCAAAACAACTTAACAAGTTGTTGTTGTTGACATGTTGTTGTTATTCTTCTTCTTCTTCTTTTGGCTGCTTTGACTCTAAAGTCATTCCAGTAATTGGCTCGTAGTGCTATCTTCGCTTGTGCTTTCTCGTTTGTTCTCAACGCGTATGTGCTGTGATACCGTTGTACATTTAAAATACGAGCGATAACAATAACAAGCAATTCCATTTCAAATTTCGCAAACAAGAGAGCGCCACCATTTTGTAACGAAATTACGTCATCATTTCCAACGTTGCTATGGCCTGCCAGGGGACGTAATATTCTAACTGTAACGGTACGGAATCTGGCGAGGTTTGCCGAATGCTATGCGCCCGCGTCAGCTAAATCCACATTAAGCATTTAATTTTGAATAAGGTTGATTTTGTTTTTCAAATTTAATAATGTTGCTATAGGGAGGCTGATCGAAGAAGAAAAATGAATTCGGTTTATTAATTTGACAATTGTATTCCAACATGGCGGCCACCATAGGGCCCCATAGGTCTGAATCGCCCGGATGTAAAAACAATTTTGTCATGTTGATAGGGTATAGAAATTACTGACGTCACAACTATACTTGCGTCGCTTATGTTACTGTAAAACAACCCTTTGGGTTGTGATTAAATAATGGCCCTGAAAATTGTCTGTTTGTCAGTTTAATGTTCACTAATTATAGCTAGGCTGTTAGATAAAGTATGATATTGCTTCATTTGTCCGGGGTAGTGTATTGTCATACTGTCATAATAAACTTCAAGTAATAAGGTAACTACTCGTCAATGATGCTTGAATACATAAATGATTAATAAGGTAACAACTACCCGTCAATGATCGACGTCTTAATATAGAAAGGTTTTATAAGGTAACTAACTACACGGCAATGATACTTATTATAGAAGGTTAATAATTTAACTTCTTGTCAATGATGCTTTAATATAGAAAGGGTTAATAAGGTAACTACCCGTCAATAATGCTTTAGTGTAGAAATTGTTACTAAGGTAACTACATGTCAATGATGCTTTAATAAAGAAAGGGTTAATAAGATAAAGTTCTACACGTCAATGATGCTTAAATATAGAAAGGGCTAATAGGGTAACTACACGTCAATGATGTTTTAATATAGAAAGGGTTAATATGGTAATTACACGCCAATGGTGCTTTAATATAGAAAGGGTTAATATGGTAACTACCGTCCATGATGCTTTAATATATAACTGGCTACTATGATAACTACATGTCAATGATGCTTTATTGTAGAAAGGGTTAATAATGTAACTAATCACCAATGATACTCATTATAAAAAGGGTTAATAAGGTAACTGCCTGTCAATTATTGCTTCAATGTAGAAAGGGTTAATAAGGTAATTACACGCCAATGGTGCTTTAATATAGAAAGGGTTAATATGGTAACTATCAGTCAATGATGCTTTAATATAGAAAGTGTTATAATATGGTAACTGCACGTCAATGATGCTTTGATACAAAAATGGTTAATAAGGTAATTACCCGTCAATGGCGCTTTAATATAGAAATGGTTTATAATGTAACTACTCACCAATGATACTTAGTATAGAAAGGGTTGTTTAATGTAACTACCTGTCAATTAATGCTTTAATATAGAAAAGGTTAATAAGGTAACTACACGCCAATGATACTTAGTATAGAAAGGGTTGGTAAGGTAACTACACGACAATGATACTTTAGTATATAGAGGGTTAATTAGGCAACTACCCGTCAACGATGCTTTAATATAGAAAGGGTTAACATGGTAACTACACGTCAATGATATTTTAATAAAGAAAGGGCTAATAAGGTAACTACATGTCAATGCTGCTTTAATACAGAAATGGTTAATAAGGTAACTTTACGTCAATGATGCTTTAATATAGAAAGGGTTAATACTGTAACTACTCACCAATGATACTTAGTATAGAACGGGTTAATAAGATAACTACCCAGCAATAATGATGCTTTAATATAGAGAGGGTTATAATAAGGTAACTACACGTCAATGATGCTTTAATACATAAATGGTTAATAAGGTAACTACCCGCCAATGGCGCTTTAATATAGAAAGGGTTAATAATGCAACTACTCACCAATGATACTTAGTATAGAAAGGGTTAATAAGGTAACTACCTGTCAATTAATGCTTTAATATAGAAAGGGTTAATAAGGTAACTACACGCCAACGGTACTTAGTATAGAAAGGGTTAATAAGGTAACTATATACGACAATGATACTTTGATATATACAGAGTTAAGGAGCCAACTACCCGTCAATGATGCTATACTATAGAAAGGGTTAACATTGTAACTACACATCAATGATATTTTAATATAGAAAGGGTTAATAAGGTAACTACGCGTCAATGATGCTTTAATAAAGAAAGGGTTAATAAGGTAACTTCACATCAATGGTGCTTTAATATAGAAAGGGTTAATAATGTAACTACTCACCAATGTTACTTAGAATAGAAAGGGTTAATAAGGTAACTACCTGTCAATTAATGATTTAATATAGAATGGTTAATAAGGTAACTACACGCCAATGGTGCTGTACTATAGAAAGGGTTAATAAGGTGACTTCAATGCAGATTATACAGTTTAACAAAATACCACAGGTGTATATATCCGGGTGAACACTGTAGTAAATACCTGGGCGAAACCCTGGTGTAAATACCTGGGTGTAAATACCTGGTGTAAATACCTGGGTGTAAATCCGTAAAAACCCGGGTAAACTGGGATTTATACCTAACATATATAGAAAACACCTGGGTAAATCTATATAAATCCCTGATTTACCTGGGTGTAACCTGTGTGTGACCTGGGTGGAACCAGGGTAAAACCTATATGTACCGGGGTATACCTAGGTAAACACCAAGATTTACCCAGGTACATTTTTATATGGGGGGGCCTTGGATTTTTAGGTGTGTGTATAAGGGACTAACATCGGGTCTGACATAAATCACTGGGGTTAGGTGACAATCGTGTTTATCATATTTGCCTCTCGTATAATTTCGCTGTATATGGACGTACGTGATGTGACTTGGGTGGGGGTGCTTCAAGGTTCGCGTGGTTATGCCACATGGGGCTCCATTAGGCGAAGGGCGTCTCGGATGAACATGGTAACATTTGTGAGGATTCTTTTATTTGTGCACGTGAAGATGGCATTGAGTTTGTGGGCATTGGGACGCGTGTAATAGTATGATTTAAGATATGTTCGTCTCAAAGTTTTTATGTTTACCCATACCATAGTATCGTAAACATAGTATCGTTGTCCGGATTGACCACTCGTCGTTCGTCCGTCTGTATGTCTGTCCGTAGACACTTTACGAGTAATGCGATAACTCAAACATTTTCTATCCGATCGGAACCAAATTTTGTATATGGGTTTATCAGCCCACAATACAGATCGAGTTCGAGTTTTTGTTACAGAGTTATGGCCCTTTTTTACTTTGAATTCACACATTCTGCCATAACTCAAACATTTTGATTGGAACCAAATTTGGTATGTGAGTTTCACAGCCCAAAATACAGATCGAGTTCGAATGTGGGTTTGATCCGATTTATTTTAAAGGAGTTATGACCCTTTTTCGAGAAAAAAATTTGAAGAAAAAAAATTTGATTGTTTTTAGATTTATTTTTAACTTTAATAATAATAATAATAATAATAATAAAAAGTCAGTGACTCTTTCATTTGTTTTCATTTTCATTTGTTTTTATTTAGATATTGATGATTATGATACAAGTTGATAAAAAGGTTCCCAATGTGTCCCTTTAAATATTTAGTAATGAACCCATAAATTAATAGTGTTAAGGTGCCATTACATGACCGAGCCGTTTGTGCATACAGCACGGATCCCCCATTAATGTCAAGTAGCAGTTAAATAACAAAATTCCTCCTGATATCTGATACACATGTGTAGTTCACAATATTGGAGTGTACTATATAGACTGCCACTGCCATTAATAGAATGTTATTTATTTGGTGATAGACTGTATCCCACAGACCAGTTAATTATGATGGACAGTCTGTGAAAGATTTCCTGATAAAACAGTGCTTTAAACAGATTGCCGGATGCTGCATTGCATAGCTGAATATATAACTCTACAGATGGTCTGAGGTCATTATAAATGTTTTTGTATTAATAGAGATTCCAGCATCAATATAAACAATGTATGTGATTTGTTGACAGCTCTGCTATATAATTGATATTAATGGGCCAGCAGTGAGGTGTCTTTCTCTTGATAGGTGTTGTTGGTAGAATTTGAAATAGTATCATTGTAAACTTAAATTGGACTCTCTTAACCCAAGTATTCCATGTCCAGGTCACATTTTTCACATTTAACCCAAGGCTGTGGTGGTGCAGCATTACAGACCCTGTACCAGTGCATTCTCTTAAATAAATGCGAGTGACCCATAAATTCCAATAATTTGTTTTATGTACATTTGCTATAATAATACATAACAGTATACTCTATAAGTCAACATCAAAACTCTCATTTATGATTCCGATCATAGTAATTTACTATCGCCAAGGGATGGGTTAACATCTGCCGATCGTGATCGGCCTCTCGTTCATATTTGAGTATGATATGGGATTCATCACCAAGTTCAACGTCGCATAGCGTGCACTTTCGATCGGAGTAGTTATTTAGGTATCCAAACAAAAACTGTAACTATTCTCTATATCTGCTCGAATGCAGTATTCATTCTGATCCAGACTTCAGCAAACGGCGGATTTTAAAGATATATATAATTATAGTTTAGGACAATGTATCGTGTGTATATGTGTTTTTTTTTCGCCCTATATATCACAAACCAAATCAAGGCGACGAAGTAAGACATACATTAGGGAGAAAATACCAGCCAACGGGCATCGTTGGACTATATACAATTAAAGGATTTATGGGAATATCTCCTTGTATACTCAACATAATATATGCACGATGCAAACAACATGGTAATTATAATGATAATGATTTTATGACTCCAGTCGTAAATTCATTTTCATTATAATTACCATGATGTTTGCATCATTCATAGAGCAAATTAGTGTAGTTTGCACTAATCCATGGCTCAAATTGATTCATTTGTTGCATATATTCTGTTGAGTATAAAATGAGATGGTGAATTTCAGTGAATTTCCATCAATCATTAGTATTCCCAATAATTTAAAAACGAACATACGGCAGTTGTGGCACACTTTCTCTCCCCTATTTTCTCTCTCCCCTCTCCTTCTCCCTCTCACTCACTCTGTATCTCGCTTTCAGTCTCTCTGACCTCAGCAGATTCATCAATATTCTACGATTATTAAAATCATCATTATCATGTCATACATATCCTGTCATTCATATCCTGTACTCTTCAATTTGGCCTCTTGCCCTCCGCTCTTCTTATATACTCCATGTCTTTTTCTTTTCTGAGGAGATAACTCAACATAAGCGATGACTCGCTTGTTGTTAAATCCTCTTCACCCTCATCTATTCTAAATCATGTCATCAATAAACTTTTGTAAAAAATATTATATATGTTCTTTGAAGGTAGAATTAAATATTGTTTAAACCAAAATGAGATGGTCCCATAAATGACCGGGTTTAGTGCACAGTACCCCTTCAAATTATGCTGCTGTTGCAACTATGATATATTTTATAACACCACAAATGACACTATGTGGATACGTTGACTGGTTAATTTTATTTTAAAATTATGTCTATATTTGCAGTTTCTATATTATAGCGTAGTGAAAGGATGTTTCGATACAGCTGAAGAAAACATTCCTTTCTCAGAGACGTGGCTAGAGGGTCTCCGTTGTGGGTGGGGTGGGCTATGTTTTTTCCTAATTGGTACCTCACAGGCCAGGAGTAGAATTGACCAGTATGTATAGTCTTTGACTTGCCACCGACCCGGGGAAGGAAAAGGACATTCAGCTCAATGTGGGAAAATTTGGAGATCTGAACATAAAAATTGCAAATCCTAACATCTAATGGTCTAACTACAGGCACATTGAGGCCTGAAGCTTTACAACTGTTGAAAATTTCCAACCTGACACCCCCTTTAAGGTTGGGAAATGTCCACCTGATGGCCATTTTAGTCAAAACGTTTGACCTAATGTAGGAAAACTGTTCCGAAAACATGCAAATGTTTGTCAAAACAACACATTCTCCACTAATAAATTGTTGGAAAATCAAACTACGAGAAAAAATTCAACCTATTATTGGTGTGAAATTTCCAACTAATGCCGTGTCAGGTATTTCATTTCCAACTATTGAAAATGTTGACCAAAGTTGGTGTGAGACTTCCCCCCCCCCCCATCACACACACCACCACCCTGTCGCCACGTCTCTGCCCTTTCTATGCTAAATAATCACCGACGAGTAGTTCCCATAGGAAATTCTCAGATGATAATTAAGTTCAACAAAGTTGTGCTTATTATCTGATCAGTTCCCACTTATTAATATGAATCATTGTGCTAGTGTATTATCTGTGTTTCTGTCTGCCATCTGCTTTTTACTACATGGACACCCCTCTAAATGAATAATAGACTGGTCAATTGTCTAATTTTATAATTGAATGGGAGAATCAATTTAGTATAGAAAGGGTTATCATAGTTAAGATATCCATATGAGTTATAATTTATTCATATTCATATATTAGATCATGCCATGAATCTCTACTCTGGCTAGCGCCCGTAGCTTTAGGGTGGATACTCACATGTATGTAATTTATCTATGTAAAATACATGTATTACACGTATTTTACATAGCCAGACCAATAATTGACAACATTAATCACCCGCGCGCGAGCGGTTCATTGTTAACAGGCCAGACAAGTGAGTAGTGATAAGCGAAGTCAAACCATCTGCTATCAGGACATTTAAGGCCAGTCCAAAACATGTCTTCTCTTACGGATGCGGAAATCAGTCAAGTATGTGCGATATCTGGCATTTTATTAATGCACGAACAGGCTTGATACACATGTTCGATCATGATGCTTGTTTGGCGTGGGGTCTTGAAAGCTTCAAATCGCTAAGAGGACTGGTAATTATTTAGATAGAACGTCCACCATATGGGTTATCACACGAACACGTATTTTAAGTGACCTAGCGACTCGGTCCAAGATAGCGGTTTCTCTATAGTCCGACTGAATTTGATCCATCTAAAACTCCAAATACACGATAATTACAGAGATTACATGCATGTGTGTATCCATCCTTAACCAGAGTAGAGATTCATGGCATGATCTAATTCATATATGTAAAAACATGAGCACTGTTCATGCACGTAGGCTTCAAATCGACATGTGCCTTCAGTGGCAAGATACATGTAGTTAAATATATTGTATAGTAAATGTCTTTTATCATATATATGTAGTATAGGGCGAGTTTACCGGAAATAACAAAAAAGCATTGCATTGTAAATACCCGATTGAATATATTCCACCATTATATACATCCCGTTATTTATTGGTCCACAATTTCTACAAATTGTCATTTCGCGGTCATTTAAAATTTTAACAAATCGAGAAAAGACAATTATCAATATGTATAGTTAAAATGTTATAACTAATCGAAATGGCGTAACATAATTATTCTAAGTACAGCTTTTTTTCGAACCCCCAGATCACATTATATAAAATATGCCATAGTATATACCGTTTGAAAGTGGAAGCTCTGAAACATTGTATTTTCAACTTATTCAATGTAATAAACTGTGAATATGTTGTTTTTGTTGAGATATCGACGTCACCATGAACCCTGTTTATCAACAGAACAGTGGGCTTAAAGATACGGGCGTCGTTGGCGGTGGGTATGCTGCTAAAATATTCACCTCCGTCAAAAACCGCCATAAACAGAAATAATAGTAAAACATAGACAGACCTTATTCTTATACCAATCAGAAATATGGCATAAACAGTATGTTACTGTCAACTGTTTTTCCTTTGTTATTTAAACAAACGCAAAAAACGTTACATAACCTGGCTTTTGTTTAGATCCGGATATGGTAAACATAAAGAACGTTATTTGTTACTGTTTTCCTGATATGGAAATAATAAAGAGCGTTTATATCATTTGTGTATGATTAACCAATAGAATTGCGCTGTGTTATGTAAACAGAAGCAAAACTTCTATAACACGAGCAGGCTCTTGTTTGCGCACACCATCGTACGCCTTGACGACAATATAATATTTACGCGCTGATTATGTTTGGCATCTGAACAAAACTATATATATTTTAATATTCCTTCTGTTGGTGCATGGCGATTTGAACAAATATGAATATTTCTGCAACGAACGCCGCCCGTGCTTTAATGCCGCCCTTCCGGCGTCGAGTGTTTTGCTAATATCGCGCACTCTTTACAAACTGTATTCCATCACCAGCATCAGTCTGCAAATATAGTGTATTTTGATGTTTCGTTTATTCAATTTGGTTTAAACAATATTTATTTCATCCCAAATAAAATATATAGTTAATGAGCATGACACATGTATATATGCAGAGACTTGGAGGGAGAAGATGATTTGACATTAGATGCTTGTATAGTCATCTCCTATATCAGCATCCAATTTCATCATCAGTTTAGTTTATTTAAAAATAATGTCTGTAAAGAGCTTCTATACTAATCTGTATGAAGCTAGATTTTTTGGCTTTTTTCATATGCATAGAACTGGAATACAGTATGACCTTTGTGCAAATAAACGATTAAAAAATAAGTCTTTTTATGAGAAAATGGTTTGTTGCATGCATATTTTATGCAAATATCAGAATTATGCATTTAAGCATTATGCAATTAACTGAAATTGACTGCACATGTATATCTGAATAAGTAAGGGTACGTTCATACACTCGCAAATTTGCCAGGAATTCTTTTGCAGGCATTTTTTGTTGCAGATATTTCGGAATAGAAAGCTACAATGTGCCCGAAACCGAATGCAAGAATGCTTATAGAATGCATCTATACCACAACTAACTACATGAGAAATAAAAACTATGTAGTTCCACTGGTAGCGATGCTTAGAAATTTGCCTGTAAATAATATGCAATTATGTCGCAAGAATCAATCATACAGGCATTCTAAGGCAATGTGTTAGTAGCACAGTTACAAGTGGAATTGCCGAAATTATACTTTCCATGCGGTTATATTTGGTAAATATACAATTTATATGCATGTTGCCTTTCATATTATGGCACCATATGCATGGTTTTCTATGGAGAAATACCTGCAACTGGTGCCGTGCGAACTTGCCAGTGTATGAACATACCCTATGCTATATGGAATTACTTATAGTTGATTGTGTGAATTTTCGCGATGCTGTTCCATACGATTCATGTTGATTGTGTGTGTTATTTGCATAGTAAGCTTAGGAAATTTTTATCAAATTTGATGTCAAATCGGACCGGATATCTTTAAGATTATCCAGGCTGTCAGTGTTCATAATGGCCCACACTTTTCTTGAGCCATCACTTTAGCCACTTGTGAATGTTTTTAGCCACTTTTCATATACATTTGTTCAACCCATATTTTTTGGAGCCACTTTGATTTAAACATATTCCAAGAACAACACAAGCCAATTAACTCAAATACTTATTCTAATATAATATAACAGGTTATGGTAGGTAAAACAACAACAATATAAACAACAATATTAATAATCAAACATTGAAAATTCTGCGAGATTTTACATCATCCCGATTATTAAATGCTTTACCAAAATAAAAGTCTAACATTGGATGGCCTTAAATTGCAGTTTTCATTAATAAGTTTAAATGTGGAACAGAAATTCTGTTTCATCGTTTATCTTTGATCAAATGTCGGTTGGTACGAGAAGGCCCCCTCACAGTCCACAGTCAACACGGGTTTACAAAGCAGTATTTGTGCCGAGTCTGATATAGGATGTGTGTCCTTTCTTTGTTTCACTAATGTTTGGCGATGTGAAAGCAATACAATGAATGTGTGTATTTTTTATCATACAATTAAAAAATACAATTACAACCAACCGCTGTTGCAAAGTTCGTTATGATCAGCCTTTTTCTTGTTTTGGTCCTTGTGTATATTGTTCGCTTTGTTTATTCCTATACATCTATGCTATTACTTATAGTGATACTTGTTTTATGGGGTAACAGGAAGACAGCCCGATAGGGCTAGGCTACCCCTGACATTACGCTGCTTTACTTTATTATGTAATACTGCCACTGCATCATTCGTATGTATTGCAAATAAACTATCATATCCTATCCTATCCTGATACATTCTTTCAGCTGCATTTCCCCCAACAGTTCCGATACAGTTTCATCGGCCCACATGATAATGTTAGCGAAATTATGCGTAGAACTAAACGTCGCAAAATTAAAAACACAATTGGGGAACTGTTTTAATACGCATGAAATTAACTTAAGTGGTGATTTCATATTAATACAATACTATACGTGCATAATGATGGATTGCCAGTGTCAAACACAATTCTGGACGATCGATCGTGCAATTATATATATCGTAGAGAATACAATGTAGCAAAACGTAATGAGCAGAGGTCAACCTTGGTGAAACGCAATGGATTAATTGGTCCAGTCAACTCATTGTGCGGAAACTCAACGGGCAACATGGCTTGGTATGGCCATAATTATTGTCACACAATTGTCACCAAACCCCAGTTAGCAAGTGCTTTCATTACGACTGTCTCGTGGAATTGTGTCCTCACAATTGAGTTCCCTACGTTATTCTGTGGGAAGAGTGAATAAAATAACCTCGATACACGAAATCCCACAACTAGAAGTCAGTTTGTACATATTATATGGCCAAATAACTAACTGCTTACAAGTCATCAAGCGTCCCGAATAATTTCACCATAAACGCGAAATATATAAACCAATGAGTTGTCTTGAGCAGTGGCGGAAACACCCGAACACTTCCGAATTGGTCGGAAACTGGAATAGCGTCACATCAGATTATTAAAACGAAAAACAATCTGTAGTCAATTCGACATGGGAGGGATAGAAAATAATTATTGCCTGAAATCACCAACGGAAGAAGATTGACCGAGTTATGGCAAAGATTATAATAAAACTGGACAGGATCGAGCGGTAATCAGCGGTAATAGTTACTATTTATAGAAATTTGTAAACGCATCGTTGACCGATGTTATGATCGATCTGCCGCAAGTACAGTATCGTGCAGAAAGAGTTGTCTTACTTGTATAACTCAAAACCACGGCGCACAATCCGTGCGCTGACGCGATTGGACACAATAGCCGGTTAGCCACGCCCAACAACATGATTAACATGAACTGATCGCCGTTGAATGTGAATAGATATGTCCGAAACAACACGGACTGGTCCCACTTTGAAGCGCTCGTGCGATTTGTCTGTTATGAGTTGCGTGTACCTAACAATGGGATAATCACTGAACTATTCCTTCGCCAGCCTTGGGAGTTGGTGTGCTTTACCAAAAATCAGGGAACGATTGCAACAATGGGATTGTGCTCTAAGGAATGTTACAATATTTTGATGGTTATGTCGTATTTTGATTGGACTATTAACCCACCTTTTACACTATAGATCATTGTTGTTGATTTATCGATTGTCAATAGACTAATGCGTGTTATATACCCCAACAAAACAAACCGACGTCACATATTGCGACCTATAAATGTGGCTGGTAAAATAATTGGGCATATTTTTCAAACGCATGCACAACCGTATAGATGTAGTCGACAGATAATTCGAAGGTAGATTATTGGGCTAACTTACTGTGCTGCATGCGATTTCAGCTTCAAAAATATAAGAATAATTTAAGCTGATTTCGTTGAAATAAATACGGAAAAATATATAAATTTAAGAAATAAATGTAGTTATATGTGTGTGTTTTATTCAGGGATAATGCGCTATGACATATGGGGTCGTGACTTCGCAGTTGTCACAATGTGCCGAACGGCCACAGCGAATTATCACTCAACAAACCTACCAAAATTACATTCATATCTGAAGAATGTGGTCCATTAGTTTCGACAAAAATATTCAGTTGAAATATTTAACATATAGAGAACTTGTATGATACAATACACGCAGGCAACACGTAGCGAGACACTATACGTGGTTACTAATTGTGCTATTCTTTCAGCCGATGAATTTGGCTTTCCAGTGAAAAGTGTTCGCTGCCAACAAATTTACCGTCCACTGCAGAAAGATGCCAAGGCTACTGTGACAATGTGTGTTACACGTCGTTGAAAATAATTTAAGAAATAAATGCCATGTGGCCAAGGCTATACCAAATTTATATTTGACTACGAGAACGGTTTTTTTTCTGAAAAAAAAGAGCGAAACAGTTTGCAGATCTTATAAGTATCTATAATACTATGGGCTGTTTCCAGTTGATTGTCCGCTGCTTGAGTGGACTATAGTCTACATGACAACAGTTGTTAGGTACAAGCAGCGGTTCGCTCACTTAAAAGAGGTAAAGCGGGCGGATCAGATGGTATAGTGAACGAGCACCTCATTTTCTGCAACAAATCATTTCTGCGAATTATCTGCTTCTTCTACAATAGCATGCTTGATATGTCATATATTCCACATAAACTCAAACTTGGTCTCATCATTCCACTCTACAAAGGAGAACCCAAACCCAAAGAACAGCCTGGTAGCTACCGTGCAATAACATTCTTACCCGTGATTTATAAAGTTTATGAGAGCGTCCTCCTAAACAGAATAACCAAATCACCGAGTTTTTCTGGATTACCACATTCGCTGCAGAATGGGTTCCAGAAAGGGATCAGTTGTGAGATGACTTCCTTCATTCTGCAGGAATCTGTTGCATACACTAAAGATAATGGTTCCCGTGCCTACGTATGCTTCTTAGACTCCAAGAAAGCATTTGACAAGGTGTGGCACTCTGCCCTTTTATTACAATTGCATAACCTTGGGATCGAGGACAAAATGCTTCAGACAATCCACAGCATGCATACTGATTGCAACAGTCGTGTTATATGTAACGGATTCATTTCGGAACCACTGGAGATATGTCAAGGAACACAACAAGGAGCAGTGTGTTCGCCATTTTTTATCTAGTGTATATAAATGACCTTCTCAAAGACCTCTCATTCACAACAGATGGCTTGAAAGTGTATGGAATTTCTTGTGCTTCTCCCACAACCGCTGATGATAGTGCGCTACCATCCTTAACAAAGAGCGGGTTGGACTCTCGATGCTGTCTACGTGCTTTGGGTACAGCGTTAAATGGAGATTCACGTTCTCGTCTACAAAGAGCCAAACAGTAGTGTTTAACGAGTCCACTCAGAAACACAACATTTCTAGCAGGTCGTGGTCTCTGTGTGGAACGCCTATCCACGAGGGAACGGAGTGCGCACACCTTGGTATCATGCAGACCAAACTCAAAACGGCGACTAAACGAGCAGAACTCATGTCACAAAAAATGCGACGGACATATTTTTCCCTATCCGGGAAGCAGAAACTGCAGTCTTGTACACCGACAACGATGATTAAGCTCTTCAAACTAATTGTGCTACCAAGAGCTTTATATGGTGCGGAACTTTTCCCACTTGACAATCAGTCCGCCATACAAACTATGGAGAAGTCTTTCCGATCTTGCATAAAGAACTGTCAATCTATATATACACCAATGCGAACCAGATCGAATGTGGCCCTAAGTCCTCTCGGGATCACGCATGACAGTGAATGTGTCAAGAGAACTACATGTAAAAAAAACTGCTATTTGTTGAGAAGCTCGTTTATCTTCCACAGGGGCATCATGTGACTTTAAGAACGAAGTCTTATATCTTCTTAAACAAAATCAGGAATCCAATAATAAGATATTTGAGAGACTTCCAGTGCTTCATGAGTCGATAACTAAACTCAATGACCGTGTGGCGAACATTGAAAAGAACCTGGATATGCGAGAATCCGACCAAACTGTTCTGTGAGTGATCACATCAGACATCAAGGAAATAAAGTCTTCTCTCAATGACGTGAATATAACTGTGACTGAAAACTCTCAGAAATTTGATTATAATGACATTAAAATACAGCGATGCATTGATGATAAGTGTGAAGGAGTAACCAGCGTTAGAGCGAAAATTTAAATACTGGAAAGTGACATTGAGGAAGCAGTCGATAAAGCACATGGAATTGTTCGCGCAGTAAATCGTAACAGCGGTTCGATTGGGACACTGAAAGATAGGGTAAATAAATTAGACAACACAACGACTAAACGGGACACTCAACACTTCGACGAATTAAAAACGACAATAATCGACTTTGGACGTTGTGTATGTGATGGATTTAGAGACGATCTGCACTGCGCACTCAAAGAACACGTAGACAACATTTGTATCAACCTTAAAAATCCATATAGTGATAATGAAGATGATAATGATGATTCTCACGTCAATGCCGCCTGTAATAATGATAATTATGAAAGTATATACAGCTTTCGACAAAACGAGAGCAAAGCGCAAACAAATTCACATTCTTGCCCGCATACACAAATGGTACAATGAAATATCAATTGATGACTTCGAGGATTCACCGCAACAAAAGAGGAATAACTCTATTCATCACGAATCGCAATCTCCGCGAGATAGCCGATCTCAGCACAAATCAGATTGGCAAGGCGGCGATCCGGACATTTACCAGCGTTTATATATATATATATATATTTATATGGGCTTCCGGACGATTGATTGTAGTGTGCACACACATTTTTTCATATTGATGTCTTTTTGAAAACGTTATATATTTATATAATGTTAAATTTACTTACTTGGAATTGCACTGGTATATTATCTAGTAGCCTCTATTGAACAAGCTGCTCGGTGAATTCGACATCGATATATGTGGAGTATCCGAGCACTGGTTACATGCACATAATGTCCACTTTCTCGATACTGTCAGCTCTTCGTACGAGTACAACTCAGTCTGTGATTCCTCGCAACGCCTCCCGATGCAGAGGGGGGGGGGCGATACAAAGGTGGTATACGTATCATGTGGAAAAAGACATTAAGTGGACGTATAACAGTTCTTGAACTTAATGACGACAGAGTCTGTGGAATACAAATGCAAGTAGAACCTGGAGTGTTTTTGTACATCTTCGAGGTATACCTACCTTCCACAAATTATACCGTAAAATGTTACCAGGAATACGTCCAGAAACTGAACGATATCTTCTCCACATTCAGTTCACTTGGTCATATCGTTCTGATGGGTGATTTCAATGGGAATCCTGAGAAATCGGGGGGAAGGAATAAAATATTGTCGCGATTAATGAGAAGGTGCAAACTCGCGACTATCCATTGCTCGCCATTATGTAAAGGTCTCATGTCAACGTTTATTCCCGCCAATGGGGGTCCAGGAACTATAATCGACCATATCATCATACCCACATCAGAACTTCACAAAATTTGTCGCTTCGAGGTCGTAGATGACTCAGAAAATAATGTGTCGAATCATCGCCCACTTTTTGCACAAATTTGTTACGACACAATTTCATGCCCCAATAAAACACCTGCCGCAAACAAAAAAGTCAATTGGAAACACATTAGTGCATCCCCTGTATTGATCAACGCATACCAATCATTTATAAATTTCAACTTACCTGATAGATGCATTAAAACCGTAGATCAGCTTGACAGCTACTATGATGAGATTGTATCAATCATAAGAGATGCCACCCAACAAGTCATACCGTCTAGGAGGTTCAATCGCCACCTCAGACCTTTTTGGAATGATACTTTAAAAGAACTGCATCATAATATGGCATCAATGCGACAAGTATGGATCTCTGCCGGGAGACCACGGGAGGAATCGCACATTTCATATGGATCATACAAAGACACAAAATGTCTCTTTCGTGCACAATTCCGCAAATCAAACGAGCTTTATCTCCAAGAAACGGATGACAAGCTAGAAAAAATGGCCAAACTTGACATAAATAGCTTTTTTAGGGCTTTCAACAAAACGAACGTTCAACGGCAAACCGCAAGTAGTATTGGCCGGCACTCTGGCCCACCCCCCCCCCCCTCGCTCGGGGCCACTCTGGCCCATGGGCCAGAGTGCCCCCGAGCGAGGGGGTGGGCCAGAGTGCCAGCCAGCGAGGGGGGTGGGCCAGAGTGCCAGGTCCCAGAAACCGCGACCTGGCACTCTGGCACAATTCCGCAAATAAAACGAGCTTTATCTCCAAGAAATGGATGACAAGCTAGACAAAATGGCCGAACTTGACATAAACAGCTTTTTTATGGCTTTTAACAAAAGAAAGTTCAACAGCAAACCGCATCAAACTGTTTATTTGAAGTAAGCGGTTCCACACTTAGAGACCCACAGGCGGTAATTGAAGCCTGGTCATCTTATTATGAGAACCTCTATTCCCCATTACAATCTAACGATTTTGACGAAAAACACTTTTCATATGTTAACACTGAAATAGAGAACGTACGCTCGTCTCACGGGTATAGCGACCTTGATGCAGATTTATGTTTCAATGTGTCTATTGATGAAGTACAATATGTACTGCAAAATGCCAAGAAAGGCAAGGCTCCTGGATTAGACACCTTATGTTGTGAACATATAATTTATGGTGGAGAGCGCCTGCAGAGCTCAGTTGCAACATTGATGTCCAAAATGGTTGAACTCAACCATGTCCCAGCACGAGCCAAAATCGGCCTTATGGTACCGCTTTTCAAAGGAGGCAATAAATCCAAAAAAAAATTCGATAATTATCGTGCTATTACATTGCTCTCTGTTCTATATAACATTTTTGAGAAAATTATTTTGAACCGTCTTGAAACCTTTTCAACAGATCTCATAAAAATACACCCACTGCAGCATGGATTTCAAAAAGGTGTTAGTTTAAACAGTATTTATTCCATGAACAATACAACATAAATTACAACATATCAGAATATAACATCATGGACCGGATTCGACATCAAGCGTGTTTGCTTATGTGAGTCGTTTCCGGGAATCAGTTTTTGTCCATCCAACCCAGCGAGAGAGCGACTGTCTGATTTATATAATGTTGTGTCGTACGATATACATTCCGTAATCCAGATACTACTGTCGTTCCATGTAGCCGATTATTACTCTCGCGAGGTGGGGTGGGTGTAGGTACGTCAGGTAATGGCATTATGTAATTGTGTATAGGCATGAATAATAATTAATGTTTTATAGATAATGATGGTGTATCTCTTCCCTATGTTTCTGTATAGATTCAGATATGTACATGTAGAATAAACTTCGTGTCGCAAAAGCGTCCAACATATTTCTTTTCACTGGCTCTTCTTTCCACTTTTTTTCATTAATGTGCAATTATGTATAGTTTATATATTAAATAGATATATAAGTAGATAAATTATGGTCTTTTGAGTCTATTTTTAAAGGATATAACAATAACGTTTCATGTTCGAAATGCTGCTGGCAATGTTGATGGGAAGAGATAGATCACCAGTAATGGTAATGGTAGAACGGTATAAGTCTAAGTTAATAATAGGAAAGCAATGAGCTTAGAGTAGTAAATTGGGTTATGTCAGATATGGTTCAGGGGTTTTAGAATGGGTTTTTAGTGTTTTAAATGACTCGGTGACCTCGTACCAACGGACTGTATGGCATTGATACTCGCGCGAGTTATTGCTAAGATACATTCATTCTTTTATGTCTGAGAGTATTATATCATTTAACATGGCGATATACAAACTTATTTAGTTGGCGAAGCGCTTTGTCCTGGAGATGTATTTCTGTACTTCTCTGAAAAATTTTGCGTTGGTTTTGGGTGTTAATTCGGGGCATCCATACAGAAGTTTGTGTGTTGTCAGGTTGCATATATCATTTAATGACTGGAGAAGTGAGTTTCTTTCAGCTGTGTATTTATCGCAATTCATTAGGTAATGGTCGTTGTCCTCTAATTGTCCGCATAAACAATATGGGTGATCGGCGATGAAATTTGTGTACTTGTGATAATTTAGATCGCTGCAGTTGAGTCTGAGGCGGGTGTGGTTAATTTGTGTTTTTCTGGTAATAGCTTCATAGTAATATCGGGGTACTCCCTCTCTAGTACAGTTTAAGGACTTTGTGAATGATGCAAGGGACTCGTAACTTGTTGCGTTCGGGTCGAGTTTATTCCAGAGGTCTGTTGTTGAGGGGATGAAGGATTTTTTGAAGGAAGTGGAATCGAACTTTGGGGCTCTCAGGGAATTAGCCTGTCGGGTGTTAACATTTGTTATTTCAACGTTTGTTGGGGGTATCAGATTTCGCAGATAAGGAGGGGCTTGGCCAGACATCATTTTGTAAAAGAGACGGAGCTTTAAACGTTTCCGCCGTACGGCGAGGAGTTCCCATCCGGTTTCCGTCAGGAGAGATTTGTTACTGGCAGATCGGGTTGCACCTGTTGCTATACGAGCTGCTTCATATTGTACTTTTTCTATGTCATCGCTTTCTTCTTTGGTGCAACCATCCCAGACAACACAAGCGTATTCTAATACAGTGCGTACCAGGGTAAAGTAGCATCTTTCTAATGATGCTCTATCCAACGAGAAACGATGTTTTCTGATAAGGGCTATTCTTTTCCATGCTGAGCTTAATAAATTATCTATGTGTGGCTTCCATTTTCCGTCGCTACTTAAAACGACCCCAAGATGTGTATGAAGTTTTACTTCCGTGATGGGTTCATTGTTCATATAAAGGGTTGGGTGGTCGATTAGATTTCTCTTCCTAGTGCAAGTTAACGCTTCAGTTTTTAAGACATTAAATTTTACGAGCCATTTGTTTGACCAGGATTCAAGTCGTTTAACATCCTGTTGTAATCTTAGTGCGCAAACAGTCGGATCTTCTATTGAAAGAGATATAGATGTATCGTCAGCGAAAAGGCGGATATTACATGATATGTCGTTAACAATGTCGTTAATAAAAACAAGGAATAGGATAGGGCCTAGTACAGAGCCTTGTGGAACTCCAGCTGTAATGGTTCCCCAGTTTGAGGCTTCGGATCCCATAACTACACGTTGGTGTCTTCCACGGAGGTACGATCCGAACCACTTTAAAAGATTGTCCCGGATACCCACCGCGCTTAGCTTATATAATAAGCCATCGTGCCACACTTTGTCAAATGCCTTGCTGATGTCGAAGAATAGTAGGCGGGCGTCGCGTTCATCATCTAGTGATTTCGCCAAGTGATGGTATATGTCGCATAACTGATATGATGTTGAATCTGATGGCACAAATCCCGACTGTCGTTCGGTTATGATATTATTTGACTGGAGATATGACATTAAATGCTTTGCAACACACTTCTCAAAAACCTTTCCAAAAACTCCTAATAAGGAGATTGGTCGGTAGTTTTCTGGATTACTGCGGTCCCCTTTTTTATGGATTGGGACTACGTTTGCTCGTTTCCATTCAGTTGGAAAATATGCTTCTTTAAGAAAACGATTGTATATTATAGAAAGGGGGGTGCTGAGACTGAGACAATTCTTCAGAATACGCGGGCTTATTTGGTCGGGTCCAGAGGCTTTGTCGGCTTTTGTTACTTTCAGGGCATTAAAAACGTCAATTTCACTAATTAGGATATTATTTAGCATGGGGGTGTTTGTCTCGTCGACAGGCGGGTCTGGCAGATCGTAGGTCATATTCAATGAGGCAATATTGCAAAAATAATCATTTAGTACAGTTGCTTTCTCGTAATCTGAGGAAGAAACTATTCCATTCCTCGAGAGGGGCGGGACCGAATTAACTTTTTTGCGGGACAGTTTGTTGAAAATCTTCCACCATTTTGAGTCGCCAGTTTCTGGATCTTGAAGGATTGATTCCATTTTTTGTATATGAATTTTCTTTGAGTTTCGTACTTCAGTAATTACTTCATTGCGGATTGTCCGATATTTTTGCCACATGGCTGGGGTGTTCCTAGCTTTTGCAGTTTTGTGTACCCTTTTCCGTTGTCTGATGAGATACTTAACTCTCGGTGTCATCCATTCAGGCTCGTTCTGACGGCATTTGACAATTTAGCTGGGTACATATTTGACGATAAGATTATTCATATATGATGTGAATGTTGAGCAGATTTCATCAGTTCCCAGGTTGTCAATTATTCGGTTCCAGTCACATGAACGAATTTCATTGTTTAAGGAAATAAAATTAGCCTCATCATACATGTAAATAAGACGATTAAAAGATTTGCTTCCTTTCTGTTTGTCTTCGATTTCTATCGTGGCATATACCGGCACATGATAGCGGACTAGATCGGAAAAAAGGGGATCCAGGGTACCAGATCCTTTCAGTTCACATAGATCATTTATGAATATTAGATCTATTATGGTTTCAGAGTATTCTGTGAAGTTTGTGGAGTCGTGAATAACTTGTTTCAGATTACATTCTGCGACTATGGTTTGTACTTTCTTGTTTACAGGGTTGTATTGATTTTCATTAAAGTCTCCAGAGACAATTAGTTTGTGTGTGGGATTCGAATTTATGGTGTCACCGATGTTTTCTAATATGTTGTGCCAGCAATTCACATTTGGTGGGCGGTAAAAAAAACCAATCAACACTCTTTCTCTCGTTAATATAACTTCAAGCCAAATGCTTTCTAACCCATGTTTCTCGATATCTTTTCTGCGTGTATAGGCTAAATCGTTTTTGATATAAGCGATCACGCCCCCACCTACACTGTCCGTTCCTACTCTGTCGGCTCGCTCGGGTTCATGAAATCCGTGTATTAGTAAGTCGAGCTGGTCCGTTTTATCGCTCAACCAAGATTCCGTAAAGCCGCATATATCGTAATTTTGTATTTCGGTGGCAAGTATGTCGATTTTAGGGAGGAAACTTTGTACGTTCAAATGGAATAGTGACAGTTGACCATTATTGGTGGGACCAGGATTTGGTTTAATATCACCTGAAGTGATGAGAAGATGCCTGAACCAGAAGGGAATTCCAATTTGGGTATTGACCAAAAGATTGTGTCGGACGTTTTTTCGCGTAGATGTAGTTGAGATTTCAATTTTGTCGTTGTATCTCACCATAAACAGCATGAGTAAGGCCAGTAGTATTTCATTTTTACCAGCGCCCTTTAGTTGTAATCCAATGTAAAAGATGAGTAATTCCGATATCAATGGGTCGCATCTATGTTTTCGCTTAGCATAACGCGCGCGAGTATAGAACATGCCTACCCGTGAACGGTGCGCGTCAGCCAGGATCATCGGTGTATATCTTAGTATATTTTAAGCGGGTAGGCAGTTCGTTCCTGTCATCGGTTCGTCGGTTTGAGGCCTGAGTCAATAGCCGGGGATTGTATGAGTAATCATAAAGATGTAAGGATAGAGAGGGTGTGGCGATGGATGTAAGAATAAAGGTAATAATGATAAGCATGGTATAGAGATATACACACATGAAAGTAGAAAATCATAAACAGTTCTGAAAAAAAAGATTATATACACTGCAATACTTATGTGTTTGTTTGTAAGTTCAATATATAAAACGGTGACCTAAGATACCAATATTGTCGTGTGAATTAATTCTTCCAATATTAGTACAGATTGTGCGAGCGTTTATGGATGAGAATGATCAGATGTGAGCTTACAATGTGTAGTAAATGACGGACATCCGTGTGTAAATATATTATGTAAATATATTATGTAACTAAATTACGGATGTGTTGTGATCAAATTGGAAGTCCACTGGTTATATAACCAGTTGACTTTCATTTTGATCACAACACAACCGTAATGTACGTAGACATACAGTCCCAGACTTATCACCAATCGGTTATAATAATAATAGTATTCGTGTTTGGCGTGCATAACCAGGTGAAAGATCGGTCACTCTACGTGAGTACGAAGAACGATAACACAACATGGGCTTACGGTCGAAAGGGAGATAATTCTACGGTCGCCAGCCAGTTGAGAAAATTATTTCATAAGGAGAGTGATCTGCATGGACGCCGCGAATAACTGCATCGGTGGAGTAAGTTAGGAGTTTCCAGGCCATCCGGCATTTCAGTGGGAAGAGCTTTCATGAGAACACTAACATCAGGTGACAGTGAAGTCGATAACGCTTGCATTTCGCGCATTCGAGAGTAAAATTAATTTTGCTTTAAACTATCATTGCCAAGGTGTAGTAGATCGATACATTGTATGATTTGAGGTGTGGTTGACAGCAAGTCGCGTGTCGTGCGTAAACGAACACGTTGATGCGCATGTGTGTTTATATGTGTTGTATATAGCTATATATATATATATATATATATATATATATACACCAAGTCAAGTAATCGTCAGTCACTTTAAACGATGTGTGTTTTGTTGGCCAGTCAGTATGTCTATAAATGTAACTCGAGCTAGGGATGTAACTCTTTGGATAGAGTTACCTCCATTGGCATGTCTGATGCCGTCGGATTCTTTCGTTAATCAAAATGTGTTTAGTGGACAGGTCGGTCACATGAGTTATATATACTACAGGAATAGTATTAAGCTTGTGTATAAGTAGCATAAATTTCTTAAAGATGCAATCACGGTTCCACGTGTTAGCTGCCTCACGTCATCCTTCATAATCCAGGAAAGTATCGCCTTCACGGCCGAAAATCACAGCTCACTGTTTGCTTGTTTTTTAGATGTCCGTAAAGCATTTGACACAGTTTGGATTCATGGTCTCCTGCTCAAACTCTATCAACGTGGATTCGCTGGTAAAATATGGCATATTATCAGTTCGTTGTTAAGTGGAATAAAATGTTCTGTTTAACTCAATGGTTTGATTTCGCCATACGTCGATATACAACAGGGAACACGTCAAGGATAATACTCTCCCCCTTATTTTACATGATCTTCACCGATGAACTAATTTTCCAACTTGAAAACAGTCATCATGGTTTGCGAGCGGGTTCTGCGTGTTGCGCATCTCCAACCCAAGCCGACGATATGACTCTCTTGTCTCTAACATTTTCTGGCCTCCAAATTTTGTGTGATCTATGCAGCTCATACAGTCAAAAATGGAGATACAGACAGGAGTGGTTAAATTCTGTTTTATCTGACACTGATCTCTTTTTCTTTCTGAAATGTCACGCCGATCCTCTGTCTTCTTGGCGAATATGGTATCTGCTTTCGCGTAACCGACACCGATTGAGAGAGCTACGTCAATTGTTGCTTCTGTTAAATAAAACCACGTATCCGAATAGATTGTGTTGTGCTCAATGTGGTTCATTCTACGACAAGGAGATTACTCACGCGTTATTCTCCTGTAATGCTCGCATTCTAATACAGCTACGCAATATCTTCTTGGAGAGAATCATTGACATATTTGGGATCCGAGTTTTCGATAGCCTGCAATCCATCTCACACGTGAACTTAACGGCGCTACTTCTAGGAAATACTGCCCTTCGAGAAAGGATGGATGTTTGCTCTAATTCTGGGGAACTGATTGTTGACGTACACACATGCAACATTATTCGGGGCACTCGTGCCTAAAGAAATGCGTTCATAAACTTCATTTACATGCGATTTACTTGTCATTGTTGTGTATTTATGTGTATATATACTGTATTTTCTATACATGTATAGTGTATATAATCTGACTCTCCATGGAGGAGGTATTAAAGATATATATGGGGGTATGATGTTATAAGCATGTTTGCGTTCGTTTGCTCTATCGAAGTTACTGCGACACACTCCTTGAAAATTTGTGAGCGTGTGAAAACTGCGTTATGACTACTGGTTAGTGTGACACTACGCGATTATTGACTTGACTATTGTTTTTGCAGAAAGATTGATCGACCTTCGTCGCCATTTATATGTACATGTGGTATAGTGTCTTTGTCAGTGGAATGAATGTCCAATGTAAGCATTATTTGTGCTTCTGTAATATAAACAATAATATTAATTTATCAAGCTAAGTAAAATAATAGGCATGTTTTGAATACACGAGTGTTCAACGTGGTGATGCATACATTGTTTCTATAAAGTCACTAATATATAGATACACATTCCAGTCATATAGTCCAGTAACACAGTAACACATTAACCAAAGTACAAAGCTATATACTTGTAAGATTTGTACTTTGGTTACTTTGTTTACGGTGTACGTGACACAAGCGACATATTGGCTTTGCTTATTGAATTTGAGCGCATAAACGGATTGTATAGGACTCCGCTTCTCGTCGTCCTAGAATAAATTTGTATCAGTTTCTTTGTTGTCAAATTCGAAAATAAACGTCAATGCGCAGTGTATTTATTTCTCAAATATCAAATGCACATATATTATCGATAGATCAATGGGCCAATTTCCAGAATGTTTTAACTTGTCCTGCTTAGTCTATCGCTATAACTCACCGACTACCCACCAACCACGGCATACGTGCCCGGAAAAAATCCTCCCCTGTTATTCTAAGGTGTTTTAAGGCAAACTCATTGCAAAAACAGTTAACAAAAGTTTTTTGAGTTGCTGGTTAACGAGTGATTAGTGGATCTCCAGCGGAAGACCAGCATTGGAACCATGTGTAGTGCGTTGATACTGGTCGATGGGACCAACAAGCAATTTTTTCCGCAACTCACAGGGTGGGTGTCCAAAATAGTCGGAAAAACTGCCAAAAACGGAAACAATTTTGGACGCGGGGGTGGGTGGGTCCCAACAAGGATCGAAAGGACAAAATCAGCATACGTGCCTGAAATTTCTTTTCGACCCCCCCCCCCCCCCCCCCGCATACTGTGTAATTAATTAATTCGGTAATTTAGAATATGCAACTTATGATTTTTGAGAACATTTTATTAGTTTTTTTTAACCGGTTTCTGAGTAAAAATAATTAATTTAAACATTTTTGAAACATCTCGTGCTTACAAGATTTGTAATGTTACCAGTTGACTTGAAATCAATGTTCAGTTTTATAAGGAAAGACCCAACTAAGTTTTTATTTATTTTTTTTTTAACTTTTGTTTTTACAACCGACGTCGTTTCAGATCTCACATCTTGAATTATTGTGTGTTAAAATAATTCTGACATCCTTCCCCTAGCAGCGCGTGCAATACGACGACTTCAGAAGATACTTAAGCCAATGGAGAGGATTCTAGTTGAATTGGCTGCGGAGAAACAGTCCAGCGAAATGGCGAATCTCGATCTTGTTGAAGAAAATAATGAAAACATGAAACGAGAAATTCTGCAACTTCAACTTGAAAGAGAGCGGTCATCTCGAAACGGAAATAATTAATGACGGAGCCAGACAATTTCCTGTTAGTTCTATAAAATGATTCATAGATTTTTTTTAAATCACGTTGTACATGTGTCATATCCACGTGTTTCAATTTTCACCGACCAGGGTATATAATTCATCAGGTAGTTCAATTAATTATGTGTGCCCTTTTAAGACATAACTTTGAGGTTTAACGGGACTATCTAATAAGATTATCCGGGTCAAATTACCCATACGTACACATTTTTCAGACCCGAGCCTCTGGCCAAAAATATATATAATAATTATTAGTGACATCTGGGGTGAATGGGACCTATATCTAATAACGCCCCCAGGTCCAGTTACCCCTGTATACAAACGAATAAAGTATCACAGATATTCCAGCCCATTGAAAACAAATGTTGATAAGGGAGCAATCAGCATGAATTAGGCCACAGTGTTAAGAGATATTGTGATCAGCTTTAACTTGGTTATGGACCCATGACCCACAACTCATCTCAGCCCAATTGTTCATTACATGAAAATCCTCAAATGTTGAACATTATTTTGGGTATTTGCTTTCCTTGATGAAAATAATCATTTTACAGAAGTTCTGGGTACCTAAAAACAGTGAAATTTTAGATATATTTCATGCCATAGAAGTAAAGTAAATGAGGTAATAATATCCAAATGGTCGATGGTTCTTAAATTATTGTGTCACAATAATCGCTTGGACCAAATTTCACAAAGATATTCCTAATAGAGTTTGAGAAAATCCATTTTGACATACCAGGAAAATTTGACAAAACGTGCGCCTGACCCTTAAAATCATCTACGTCATTGATACATAGTTCCATATAGGAGAACATTCGATGACGTCACACAAACACGTGTTAATTTTGCTGGTGGGCAAAACAAAGCCGGTCTCTTTGTTTACATCGGAGATTAAGGTACAGCGCATAATTGCATATTTTTAACAACCTCAAACATGCCTATGTCTTGTATTATCGGCAACTGTGCCAATCGACATGACCCGAAAGTAAAAGTATCATATCATCGAATACCAAAGACGGAACTGCGAAAATCAATGTGGATAAACGCAATTCGAAGAGTTTGTAGCGATAATCCATCGAAGACCTGGATTCCTGGAGATGATGACAGAGTCTGCGGTCGGCATTTCATAACAGGTAAATAATCGATTTATTTTTCAATTAGGAATTTATTCAACCGAGTTAATTGCTGAGAAAGATATGCCCGATAAACTGTTCCATTTACAGTACCATTTTATGAACTATTAGGAATCCGAAATTGCGTAATATCTTACGGCCTCTCCTGTCTTCGTGGTATTGTTTACATTCCGACTACGGTAACCACATAAAAGCGAATTGAATGTAGCTTCTTCTAAAGAATAGGTTAAATAGAACAGGGAATGGTCAATAATGTTGGAATCTTCACAAGATGTTGATCGCACGGTTGTACTGGCGATGTGATGGAAGGGAGGGTGGGGGGGATCTTGGAGATGACATATCGTTTTTCCTTTTTCAACTTAGTTCCAACTTTCCAATTGCGATTTTTGCAGTACAGAAAAATAGTGGTTGTCTTTTAATATCTGTTTTAATATTTGAATTACAGTTGTCTAGTAATGGACTAATTAGTTACATGTATAATGGAAAATTGGGTTTCCTTAGAGTTAGATCATGCCCATGAATTTCTGCTCTGGCTAACGCCTGTCAAAACTTCAAAAAGTCCCCAAGTTTTGTACTGGTGGAATACGATATCTACGGGTGTTAGCCAGATTTGAGATTTATGGCATGATCTAGCATCTCCAGTATCCATTATTAACACTTTCATATCATTTTCGCTTACAGGCAGCAGACACGATGATTCCACTCATCCAGACTATGTACCGTCACAAGAAATGGGGTACTCTAAAATGAGCTTGACAACACCTGAGTCAAAGATTGGTCGTGAGAAGAGGCACAGAAAGAGGAACTCAGCCAAATTACTTATATACGACAAAGAAGAAGCTGCACATGCTCTATTAGACCTGTCATTTAATGAGACGCCTGCATCAACCTCGAGTCATCTGAAAATGTTAATTGTATTATGCACAATACCTACTGATATATACTAGTATTTTAAAATCCCATCATTGTTTGCTAAACCATGACTATCCAAGAAAAATCAGGTACATGCTTGCCATTCAACTCTTTTAATGTCAGCCCATTTGAATAATTGTTATCACCATAGTGTGGATACTGAAATAAGTTTACGTACAAAATGACACAATAACATGTAATTTATTTATATATATATATGTACACAATATGGACATACAAAACACATGTATAAGCTGAACAATATGTTGATGAAAATATATAAATAACCTGATAGTAGTTGATAACTTACCACAAAATTATACAACTATAGATAATAACACTAAGCTGACATATGAATTTATTATGTTTCAGGTGTCCACGACTCTTATGTTAGGAATATGGTGTCTCTAAAAAAAAGACAAGGACATTTTACACAAGGAGATTCAACTTTTGCGATACGAGAGAGATCAACTTAGAGCAGAAAACACCAAAATGAAGTTCGGTGTTAACACCATAACCAACGATGATGCCAAAACAACACTTTTCACTGGTCTGCCATCTTTTGGTGTATTCCTCTGGCTGGTGAAATTGTGCGATTCTGTTCTGCCAGCTTCAAACGTTATGACCAACCAGGAAGTTGTGGTGGTTATTCTTATGAAGCTGAAGTTGAACTTAGTTCATCAGGATATAGCTATCCGGTTCGGAGTATCGGATAGCCATATATCTAAGATACTGAACACTGCGATACCAGCCATTGCAAATAAAGTCGCCTTTATGATAAACTGGCCTGACAAAGAGTCTACCCTGAGGCATCTTCCATCGGCTATGAAGAAGACATATAAAAGATGCCGGTCAATAATAGACTGCACAGAGGTGTTTATTGACCGGCCAGGAAATATGAGAGCTCGTGCCACTACATGGTCAAACTATAAACATAATAACACTGTTAAATACCTTATATGCATATCACCAATGGGAGTATCTCGTTCATCTCAAAGGCATTCGGAGGAAGAACCTCAGACAAGGTCATAACCCAACGTTCTGGATTTTTGCAAAAACTGTCGCGAGGTGATCAAATACTAGCAGACCGTGGATTTTTAATTGAGGATGATTTAGCCGCGCACGATGCAGATTTGGTCATTCCTTACTTCACAAGAGGTAAAAAACAGTTGAGTCAAAAGGAAGTTGAACTTACAAGAAGAATTGCGAACGTTCGGATACACGTTGAAAGGGCAATTGGCAGAATGAAAACGTTCAAAATAATGTCAAGCATTATGGGCCTGAATATGGTTCCCCATTGTGATTCTATTGCCATAATTTGTGGTGCTATATCTAACATGCATAACAAACTTATTAAATAATACTATAAATGTATGCAGATTACCAACACACATGGAATTAAATTGATTATTATATATCCAAACTGTATGTATTTGATACAGCTTGAGATTAGAATGCCATCTGCATTTGAACTTGCGTATAGTAACAGTGCGTCTGTTTGAGTCGTAAGCTCTCATCAAGGCAGAAATTTGTATCTTCAGCCGCACTTTCCAACATATTGTCGCGATGTTTGAATGGGCATTTTATCTCCAGGACACCTCTACTGCAACACTCACAGTTAATAACACCATCTGGAGAGTATCCAATGAATGGTCTATCAAGTGGCACTCTCAATCCAGCCGGGCGACATGTAAACTTATTATGATTACTAGTCATATATGACATATAACATTTTCTTGCGACATCTTCATTGTCAACACCCCATGATACAGCTGCATTGTTCTTCAGGTCATATGTTTGATAACCCATTATCCTTTTAACCAAATTACATGGGTCAGTACTTGGTTTTGGAGTGTAAACATCATGGGCTTTTGAAGCTGTAATGCGACCTACTCTATGCTCATACCATCTCTCACATATTGCTTGAGTCCTTGTCTGTAGTTTCAAATCATCAAGCTGTGGTTTGGTGAGAGACGATGTGTATGATGCCCAAAGCTCACCAGCATAATTTTGGACATCCTGGTCAGTCATGATATCAGTTTCATCATCATAGAATGAGGACAATGTTGTTGGCAATAAGTTCTCATCCTCAGTTTCAGAGGCAGAGTCGGTGTCATCATCCAATGGGGGAATTGTAGTGAAGTACGCTGCATTTGGGCAAAGGGACTTCAATTCTTTTAACATCTCAACCGATGAAACTTCAGGCTCACTGTCGACACGAGTCACATCTTTTGTACGTTTTCCTTTTAATGGTTTCCTCAACTTCACACAGTGGAACATAATCTACATACAAAGTAGAATTCTCATCAATAATACAAATTCAAATAGACTGATGGAATGCTTCTATCTTTTTTGTGTGTTTGTTTTTTCTAAAATGTATTGATCGTAACGAAATGTTACATATATGTACTTTTCATATACTCACAATTTACTATAGACTGGATAGAAGACTTTAATGTTACTGAAATATCCATGGAATTTAATATACTAGTGAGTCTTAACATTTATTTGAGAAATCTTAAAAAACAAATACTTGCATAAATAAAACATTTTCCTTCATTATGCCACTACAGGTAGACTGGAAAATTGTGAAGGCCACTCATATTACCGTGTAAACTTACCACTTTGCTAGGACCTTGATTCCATGCACATAGTTCACTGGTTGATGAGTTCACAGCCAAACCAAGCCTGGATACTGCATTCCCTTGAAATAGCACTGCAGCAACATGACTGTATACTTCACCCAATCTGTTTAAAAAAAGATTGTGTCATTATATGCATCATATATATGCGCCATGTGTGTATATATACACATGTATATATACATTACACATATTATACCATACCCATATTAATGTTATGCCTATCTTATTTTCTTTAATAGTGGTATGGTCAGATCCATATGTACAATCTAGTTCAAATATTGTTTACATCTATATCTGTATTTTCCATTGATATTTGCTAATACATAGCACTGTTATTGTGCTGAGAGTAGGACTATTTCCCCCGTCAGACTGTACAAGACTTCAGAGAAGTTATGTTCACGCGACATAAGTCGGTGTCAGTAAACAAACTCTCACAGATGACTTACCCTGCCATGCATGTGCAATGAGCCCAAGTATGTGCCCGTCTTTCTTTGATACGTAAATCTATGGCAAATGTGCATGGCGTGTCAGCAATTCTTTGGGAAGGGATGACATCGGCTTTCAATACGCAGTAAGGACTGTCACTGGATACTGGATGTTGGTCGATGGTTTTGACATGGCCACTTTTCACGTACCTGAAACATTGTGTAAAAACGTGGGATTAGAGCTTGGGAAAAAAACGATAGCAGCGATTGATATAGGTTGACCTTATAGCTAATGACACTGTATAATGTGTTCATGAATTGAGTAGTTGATTAAAACAAATAAATAAAGAAATGGCATTCACACACACACACACAACAAATTTAATTATTTAAAACAATTGTTTTTGAATGTTTTTGGCTTTTTAGGTTGGCGACATAGACGTTGTTGATGTACATAAACATTAAGATGAACGTTTGTGATATCTCACAGGGCGACTAAACTGTGTAATTTATTGCACTCGAAACTTTGTTGTTGTTAACACTGGGCAAAATGGATGCACGAATTATGGCAACACGTCATAGGTTACGCAGCGATAAAATAACAAATAAGTTACAAATTGTGATAACAAAAAATGATTTACTAACCTCCATGCTTCTAGGGATTTGTGTGCTTTGAGAGCTTCTTTGGTATATATATATTCCCGGCGTGTCGATCATGTAGCTGTAAATGTCCGGGTACGTAACCGGTGGCCATGTTGATGTTTCGGAGTTCCAACCATCGACCAATGTGTACGGATCGGGAAGTTTTTTGGTGCCCTTGTTGTACGCAAGTTTGTTCGTATATCTCGCCTGTGCCTCGGAATTCAGATCACTAATAAAATATCTCTGATCGCTGTTAAAACGTATCACTTTCTTCAAAATAACACTCGCCGCTTAGTTCGCCATACTCGAAGAACAGTACACGTGTTATTGTTTTGCCCACCAGCAGGTGCGCACCGGTCCGCGCATGACGTCACTTATTTATAAATAACGTCGCACGGGCAAATGAATAGGCTTATGACACTCCCCATACGAAAGTATCCCTAGACACTAATTTTCATCGAAATCCCGTGATATTTGGGCGTTTGACCTTGAAATGACCCGATTTCAAGGTCAAGGTCGCGTCGCACCGGCAACTTAATAGGCCTATGCCACTCCCCGGCCGAAAGTATCCCCACATACCAAGTTTCATCGAAATCGGTTTGGCCGTTTCTTGTCTCAGTGTTCATTTTTTGCAGGCGAGATTGACTCAGACGAAGAAGTAAATGTACATATACCAGTCATACCAAGCAGATCAACAAGGAGTGGGCGACAGATCAAGTTCAATATATTTCTTGAGGATTTGTTGGCATAATATGAGTGTATATGGTCAAATATCAAATGAATTACACATTTGATACTGCCAATGCGTTGTTTTAGCTATAAACATTGGCAACAATGGGTTAAATTGGTATAATTAGTATTCCGGATGCCACCATCTGTTATGGAGTATTCCAGATGCCACCCCCCCCCCCCATTTTAGGCCAGATGCCGGATGCCAGGGGGTGGGGTGGTCCCCCTCATTGATGTGTGCTGTGGAGATTTCACACACGCCAAGAGGCGTAACTCTGTTGTCTGCAATATGTTGACAGATTAATGGCTGTTGGCCTATTGATTTTTACTGTGATTCACTCGGATTTGTTTATGTGATACCGGGGGGGGGGGGGGTCGGAAAAAACTTTCAGTCACGTATGTTGAGTTTTTCCTTTCGACCCACCCCCGCGTCCAAATTTCTTTCCGTTTTGGCAGTTTTTTTCCCCGATCATTTTTTGTAAACCGCTGTATATGAATTTCTGTGCATATTATTTGTCATGGATGTTAACATTGACATGTAAATAGGAACGAGTCATTTTGGGGTCATTCGGCCAAAAAAACATGGCTGCCAGCGGCCATCTTGTATTTCAAAACTCAATCCATAAGCATGGGCTACAGGCTATACTATATATACTTGTCTGATCATCATGACATTTTTCATTTATGTTAATAATGACATTCTAAGGTGTTCTAAGCCAAACTCATTGCAAAAACAGTCAAACAGACTTGCAGGAAAACAAAATTGAGTTGCGGAAAAAATTGTTTGTTGGTCCCATCGACCACCCACACACCCCGGCATACGTGGTGATACTGGGGTAAATATGAGCCCGTTGGTGCCAAAATTGCGGCCAAATTGCCATTGTGTTTCTGTTCAGAGCCTAGTATCTATTGCCTTAGGAAACGCATGCTAAAAAGCTAGAATCTACAGCTTAATACCTCGACTATGGACGGGAGTATCACTGCCATTCTGAGAATAAGAGATGCCTAAATATTGGTGTAGGATTAATAAAGTGATCGTTGTTAAATACTTTCTTGCAAATATGTGACCTTTAATATGTTCAAGATTTATACTTATTTCAACCGACGTTAACGTTTTGGCGTAAGGTCATGACATTGAACTCTTTCCTGAAAGTAAAATGTTATTTCAGAATTGAAAATGCCCAATTTCTCCTGATCCCTTTCTAGGATATATCCAGAAACACTTCTCTCCCACCACCTACACATTTTAGCACAGACAGTCCGTGTGGGATAGCTGGGTGAGATTTCCCTGTCTCACCCAAGACTTGACCAGCTGTCTCACCTTACCCACGTGACTGCTTTAATTAAGAGCCGGAACTAATTGAACAATCCTCATCATTTTTGGTTATAATACACCAAATACAAATTAGTAGAGTGATTTCCTCTGGGACCCCCAAGCTAGGATCAGCATAAAAAAAACCCTGGGAGCTGAATGTTCAATGACACATGGATGAAAAGTGCACGAAAAAATGCACGAACGTGTTTCCCGACGAGAAACATAAAATACGGCCACATGGTGATATATGACAAGGTTTTACTCTGCGGAAGAACTCAATGGAGTCAACTAATTCAGGCTGATTTGGTCGTGACGTTTGCGTGTGATATATTCTGTTTGACAGTTGCCTTCCATTATGACTGAATAAGGAAGAATCCTGTTTCCGCAAATGTGGTGAGATACATAATCGGTTGTATTTTACTAGTACAGGAATAATGTTTCCTATGAAGCCAATTGGAGGGCGTTTAAATAGTATATGGCCGTGAAGATTGAATAAGAAAATGCGGAGAGCGTAACGGTGGTTGCATGGTAAGTTTATTAAAGTGCCCATGAATAACAGTTTTTTCTTTTCAATTTCAAGTCTGAGTGGATTGACTCCGAGCAGGGACAATGCAATTTCTGTGCTCGTTCTTGTCGGTAACCTTTGAATTGTTTTGATGCACATGCGATAAGATGTGTATAATTCCGTCATAATAAATAGCTGCAGCTGCATTTCACATAAATACGAGTTCAATGCGAAATTTCAGATTATATGCTCGAGCGTATCCTCGTAAATATAAAGTGAACAATGTAAACTGCTAGAAGACGCCAAGACAACAATAGATGGAATACCGGCGTTAGTTTATTTGTGAGATAGTGTGTTTTATCGGGATTTCATTTCAAATAATGATCAATGAATTCATTTAATCTTGTCGACCCATACATAATACATAGGTATTAAGATAACATATAATACATTTTATGCACATGGACTCAAAGTGAGGGTATCAGATATTTCTCGGTTCACTTCATGGTGTCACCTGTTCTACGTGCATGGGTGTTTCATTGTGGTGTCGGTTACATTTTGACCTAGCTGTATGCAACACCAAAAACAGACAAAACACGTATGCGCAGGTCGCTAGGAATTAACATTAGCGCGGGTTCGTGCTGTAGTACATATGTACGACAGCGTCATGCGCTCTTCTGGTGTACGTCGGAAGGCTTTTAGCTGGTGAACTATAGCACCGCTGGTATTCGGTGACTGGCTTCAATGTCATATATCCAAATTCTAATCTTCATAGATTTTGGGACATTCCTCCGATCATAATAGTAATATGTCGAAAACTACTTCAGATATACTAATCTATATCTATATTTTCGAATGTCAGTATGTCCCTATAGAAATTTACATTGAACATCATTTAACAGTCAAAGGAGAGTAATCAGTTATATACAAACGGTTGCCAATGAGTACACTAAATAAAATGCGATCTTGGTTTATCAATCCGTCAGAAGACTAGGAGTATATATGCAATGAATGGGTAAAGACTGAGAATCAATACTGAAATAATTTTGTATCACGAAGATACTTGTTGTGTTGCCTCATTAATGGTCATTGGAACAAAATATTAGCTTATTAGTATGTGCATATATGATATCGTTGCCATGGACACAGGTTTTTCTGACACATGACCCATAGCCGGGACTCATCAATAGTCCGTATCTACACAGGAGTAAAGTAATTGATTGGTGTTTTGTCTTTGCAAATTTTATGTTTGAAATACAAATAAATGTGCACACATTCCACCACAATTGGGATACAGGCAATACATAACTTAAAGTGTTTAAGAGGTTCAATTTTCGCTCAAATGGCTGCCATTTAATTCGCCATTTTGAATTTACCCATAATATACATGTATAAGATAATGTTGTCAACGGGTATACAGTCTGATACATGTCCGAACAACATAGCTACAAACTGAGCAGTGTTCCTCGCAGTTACTGGTCACCCGCAATTTACAATGGTTTAAAATGGGAGGAAAACAGGCTTTTCACCAAAATGGTTGCCATGTCAACCATGACAATTTTCCAGCTTGGCATGATATCCAAAACTACTATTCATGTGTTTCAGATGTGTGCCAAATGTTGCACTTTTACCATAGCATGCGCGAATTTTCATCTATCCGCCCCACTAATAACATCCCATGTGCCCATTTGCGTATACAAGTTATGAAATAAAAAATGTTGGTGAGCCCACGTCCGCTTAAGATGTGACTTTTGTGGCGTTGGCTACGAATAAGAAAAAAAGTGCGAATTGTGGAAAGATTTGATTCCATCTTGACTATGACCTGCGTGTTCTCAAAGGTGGAACATATACCACCTATCAAAAGTTTCTTTTGAAGTTTGTTCAAGTTATCATTGAGGCATCACCAGTATGATGATTCTTAAGAGGAACAAAGGCGCACAACTCCATCAAAATCGTGTCACGCGAGGTTGCGATTAGGAGGATAGAATTGACGAATTAACGGCGATATATTATTCATAAAAGTGTTTTTAAAAAGCACTCCAAAACCTCTC
Organism: Siphonodentalium dalli; assembly: GCA_032622095.1. NCBI lineage: Eukaryota > Metazoa > Mollusca > Scaphopoda > Gadilida > Siphonodentaliidae > Siphonodentalium > Siphonodentalium dalli. The sequence continues at coordinate 127,939,593 of CP136067.1, read as the reverse complement.
CCAAACCACGCACACAATAGGAGAATTTGACTGATGACAAGTTGTGCACATATCAATGTAATGTACTACATGCATGTGAGTGAGTGGATGAGGGATAGCCACGGTCAATCAAAATTCTGAAAGATCGTCCAAAAATATATACATCGTAGAGAAGAATAATTGTAAATATTACGGGAAATCCTACGTGCCGCGTGATGTGAGTTGCTATGCTATTTTTAACGGCCTTGTTTCCGGTTGGCTGGGTATAAATACCGACCAACCGCCAACGTCGCTGGCTTTCAACTTTCTTTCTCGGCATAGCAACTTACGTCACTTTGTCAACAACGAAGCAAGGGCATTCCAACGGCTTTCGTGACAATCGAGCTCATTTCCAAGCATAATTCAGCCGTATTTCCATACGCATCCTGGCGAAAGAAGAATATCATGCCAGGCTACTATTATAGAGCATCCACAGCTCGCAATCTTGGTGATTTAGGTTATTTCAACGCATATGTCATACACTTTTCCACTTGGTCAATTTCACCGCATAATTTGACATTTAGTAATATAATCCCTCATTTAACTGTTTGTTGATAACATGGATGGCACTTTAAGGGTAACGTTTACACAACACAGGTTTTTAATACGCCGCGCAGTTGGCACAGCTGAAAATTCATAAATAATTTTACAGTTGTTAAAGAATTATAACCATGAGCACAAGTATTTCATCAATTTATTTTTAATATCAATAACTACACTCTTAACAATTTTAAAAACACATATAATTTAGTACACTCGCTATACCACTAGTGCAATCAGTAAAATGTTGACAAAATGATGGAACTTTCAACAATAAAATAAACAAAAAACATACGATCACATATTGACACACTATACGTATATACGGCGGCGTATTAACGCCAACTTGGTTTATTATACTAAGTTGGCACTAATTCGCAACCGGACATACGCGTGTTTCGTATTTTAACATGACATATCAATCATAAATACTAATCAGATATATACAGAATGAATGGAGTGGGTGTGTGTGTGGGGGGTGCTCATTTATTGTCACGATAAATTCCCATATGTGGTATGCTCTTTAAAAGCTAACTTATTGGACGATGTTCATGTGTATAGATTATATAAGGATTGACTGTCATGTGGACTGTTTTTATGGAGATGTAACCGTGAGGTAAGTGGTCATAACTTGTCTTTCGGGTTTTACATACAAGTTATGACCATTTACCTCACGGTTACATCTCCATAAAAAAACAGTCCACATGACAGTTAATCCTTATATTTATATACATTTAGCGAAAAAGCCACTTTTGTAAATGTATTTAAATCGAAAAGTGTATCGTGACAAAACCAGCCCAGAATAACCCATAGCACCCTTGGCAAAAGTTAACAGTTGAAACCCGCTGATTTATTAAGTCAATCCTGCGCGAATCCAAATGCGCCCAAAACATTACGCGTTCGTCTTTCCAAGCCCAAATGACGTATCGATGTTGTTATGAGCTGACGTATCGATGTTGTTATGAGCTGTTGCGCATTCACCGAGAAATAACTGCAACTAGCCACGTGGGCGCCGACCAATCAGAATGCTGGATTTAGTGATGACAACACTTAGTATGTAAATATATTAGATTAGATATTATGTTTGATAACATTCATATACATGTTGACAGTACAGTGAAAATGTTTCGCATGTTGAGGTAGAACATTTGTGACCCGCCATATCAAATCCAGTCGTAAGTCGGATTTTTTTTACCCTGTGCCAATGCATTCTCTTATATATGCTAGAGCTTCACGGTATCCACCTTCACAATACCGACTACGGTATTAATTTCCATACCGCGGTATGACTAAATACCGTCAAGAATAATGTCCAAACATTTCGCTAGTTAAGATCCTTTGGGACATGCAGTACGAAATGCAATATTCACGTGTGAATGCAGTGTCACGCGGACACGCGAAAAGAGTACAACGCAATGCATGTCAATTGTGATCTTAACAATGTGTGGGGTACTACTGACGTCGCTTATGCAAAAAAACAACAAACAAACAAGTATATACATGTACAATGAGGCGATTTAAGTCCAGATTATACTAAGAATGTCCCCAAGCAATATGTGTTTATCCGTGGTGTCTCGATGGTGGACAAACATTAGCACGGAAACAATGGTAAGAGTATAGTTTACATTTCATAATTGTATGGATGGCGACCATGGTCAAATTATTGCTTTGTGTACACTAGTTTGAGCTGCATGTGAGGCGACAATAAACACACATCCATCAGCGTACAACATGTTGTCACTGCCTTTGTGATAATTGATTTTCGCACTTTTCTGCAGTTACGCGCCTGGTTGGTTATCGTCTCGTCTCGCTGTTTCTCGTTTCATCTCGCTGGTTCTCGTTTCCTCTCGCTGATTCTCGTTCTCGTTCATTACTCACAGGCACGCTTTAGTGCCTCAGAGTATGTATTTTATTGACATTTGCTATCGTAAAACTAACTAAAAAGAAAATATAGTGTTCAGCGGTATACCGACTATTCAAGAAATCCAATACCGACTACACGGTATTAAAAACAAAACCGCGGTATGACTAAATACCGAAAAACCGTGAAGCCCTAATATATGCTAGTCGGCCATAGGTCGCCTCGCATATATAAGAGAATGCATTGGCCTAACCATTTTTTACAATTTTAAATAACTTTTTCTTGTATTCTTTAATTTTATAATTTCACCCATACAGAGCCCCAGACAAACATGAGCAGACGACACTCTTCTATATGCTTCTATATATGTGTGGGGCTCCCTGCAGGGTAATGGATGTTTTTTATTTTATGTCCTAAAAATTGTAAGAAACATTTATTTTAAAAAAAATGATAAAAAATTGTTAGGCCAATGGATTCTCTTATATATGCGAGGCGACCTATGGTCGACTCGCATATATAAGAGAATGCATTGGCACAGGGTAAAAAAAAATCCCGACTTTCGACTGGATTTGATATGGCGGGTCACATTTATGGGTTGGGAATATGGGGAAATGATAAAGTTCACAACAGATAAGCAGAGTGGATAGATAGAAAGAGAGAGGAGAGAGAGAGAGAGAGAGAGAGAGAGAGAGAGAGAGAGAGAGAGAGAGAGAGAGAGAGAGAGAGAGAGAGAGAGAGAGAGAGAGCGAGAGAGAGTGAGAGAGTGAAAAAATAGCACACAAAATAAAAAATACTAGAGACCCTAAAAATCCTTCGTCCAATCACGTGCCTGTCGTCAACATGCACATTGTTGACTGCCACCATTGACAGGCAGAATATATATACACCTAAATTTTAAAGATACGGGCGGGCGTTGGCGGTGCACTGGTATGCTGTTAAAATATTCAGCTCCGTCAAAAACCGCCATAAACAGAAAGAATAGTAAAATATGGACAGACTTGGTTCTTATACAAATAAGAAATGACATAAACAGTATGTTATTGCCAATTGTTTTTCCTTTGTTATGTAAACAAAAGCAAACAACTGTACAGAACCTGGCTTTTGTTTAGATCCGGATATGGTAAACATAAAGAGCGTTATTTGTTACTATTTTCCTGATATGAAAATAATAAAGAGCGTTTATATCATTTGTGTGTGATTAACAATATAATTGCGCTGTGTTATGTAAATAGAAGCAAACTTCTGTAACACGAGCAGGTTCTTGTTTACGTACACCATCATACGTCTTGACAATATACTATTTACACGCTGATTATGTTTGGCATATGAGCAAAACTATATATATTTTAATATTTCTTCTGTTGATGGCGATTTGAACAAATATGAATATTTCTGCAACGAACGCCACCCTTGCCTTCAAACTCATCCAGCATCAGCAGCGCGGTGCAATGTGGGGAACATACTGGTGCAAGAACCAACTCCTCGTCAATTAAATTGTCATTGAAAATTGTATTCGACATAAAATAGACTTGTTCGTAGCTTGGGTGGATTATATAAAGGCGTTCGACGTTGTTCCCCACAGCTGGATAAAAGAATTCCTTCGCATATATAGGATCTGTCAATATGCCGAAAAATTCTTGGTTCATGATATGACTAAATGGGAGAATACTCTCTCGTTGATACAAGACACACGATGGTGTACGCAAACAAGAAACATGCTCGTGTTACATAAGTTGTGCTTCTGTTTACATAACACACGCAATTATAATGGTTAATCACACACAAATGATATAAACGCTCTTTATTATTTCCATATCAGGAAAACAGTAGCAAATAACGCTCTTTGTGTGTTTACCATATCCGGATCTAAACAAAAGCCAGGTAACGTAATGTTTTTTGTTTTTTTTTACATAACAAAGGAAAAACAATTGACAATAACATACTGTTTATGCCATATTTCTGATTGGTATAAGAACCGAGTCTGTCTATATTTTACTATTCTTTCTGTCTATGGTGGTTTTTGACAGAGTTGAATATTTTAACAGCTTACACAACGCAACGCCGCCCGTATCTTTAACCGTCTGGCTTTGCAAAATAAACAACCAACCATCAATCCGATAATATCGATTATACCGACTCTACATAACCACAATAAAGGAGGTAGAAGCCTGGTAGAAATAGAGGAGTCGTGCAAACATGCAACAGTATTCACATAATAGTATAGTGTATTTTGCACTAATCAATGGGTCAAATTCATTCATTTGTTGCATATATTCTGTTTAGTATAACATGAAAATGGTCTCATTAATGATTAAGAGTACAGTACCCCTTTAACTAGGATTAATGATAAAAAAAAGGTCTATAAAAACACAAATTATCAACCAAGAGGCAATAAAACAACAACTTCCAGAAGTCGTAACAGCTGTATTTAATTGTTCATACGTATGTGATACAAATGATCTTCATAGCCATAACTGCCTATGTTATTGCGCGTTAACTCACATTGTGTAAATTCCACCCTTACATCCTACTATAGATATAAAGCTCCCTATACTGTCTTACATCCTACTATAGATATAAAGCTCCCTATACTGTCTTACATCCTACTATAGATATAAAGCTCCCTATACTGTCTTACATCCTACTATAGATATAAAGCTCCCTATACTGTCTTACATCCTACTATAGATATAAAGCTCCCCTATACTGTCTTACATCCTACTATAGATATAAAGCTCCCTATACTGTCTTACATCCTACTATAGATATAAAGCTCCCTATACTGTCTTACATCCTACTATAGATATAAAGCTCCCTATACTGTCTTACATCCTACTATAGATATAAAGCTCCCTATACTGTCTTACATCCTACTATAGATATAAAGCTCCCTATACTGTCTTACATCCTACTATAGATATAAAGCTCCCTATACTGTCTTACATCCTACTATAGATATAAAGCTCCCTATACTGTCTTACATCCTACTATAGATATAAAGCTCCCTGTACTGTCCTTACATCCTACTATAGATATAAAGCTCCCCTATACTGTCTTACATCCTACTATAGATATAAAGCTCCCTATACTGTCTTACATCCTACTATAGATATAAAGCTCCCTATACTGTCTTACATCCTACTATAGATATAAAGCTCCCTATACTGTCTTACATCCTACTATAGATATAAAGCTCCCTATACTGTCTTACATCCTACTATAGATATAAAGCTCCCTATACTGTCTTACATCCTACTATAGATATAAAGCTCCCTATACTTTCTTACATCCTACTATAGATATAAAGCTCCCTATACTGTCTTACATCCTACTATAGATATAAAGCTCCCTATACTGTCTTACATCCTACTATAGATATAAAGCTCCCTATACTGTCTTACATCCTACTATAGATATAAAGCTCCCTATACTGTCTTACATCCTACTATAGATATAATGCTCCTATACTGTCTTACATCCTACTATAGATATAAAGCTCCCTATACTGTCTTACATCCTACTATAGATATAAAGCTCCCTATACTTGTCTTACATCCTACTATAGATATAAAGCTCCCTATACTGTCTTACATCCTACTATAGATATAAAGCTCCCTATACTGTCTTACATCCTACTATAGATATAAAGCTCCCTATACTGTCTTACATCCTACTATAGATATAAAGCTCCCTATACTGTCTTACATCCTACTATAGATATAAAGCTCCCTATACTGTCTTACATCCTACTATAGATATAAAGCTCCCTATACTGTCTTACATCCTACTATAGATATAAAGCTCCCTATACTGTCTTACATCCTACTATAGATATAAAGCTCCCTATACTGTCTTACATCCTACTATAGATATAAAGCTCCCTATACTGTCTTACATCCTACTATAGATATAAAGCTCCCTATACTGTCCTTACATCCTACTATAGATATAAAGCTCCCTATACTGTCTTACATCCTACTATAGATATAAAGCTCCCTATACTGTCTTACATCCTACTATAGATATAAAGCTCCCTATACTGTCTTACATCCTACTATAGATATAAAGCTCGCCTATACTGTCTTACATCCTACTATAGATATAAAGCTCCCTGTACTGTCTTACATCCTACTATAGATATAAAGCTCCCCTATACTGTCCTTACATCCTACTATAGATATAAAGCTCCCTATACTGTCTTACATCCTACTATAGATATAAAGCTCCCTATACTGTCTTACATCCTACTATAGATATAAAGCTCCCTATACTGTCTTACATCCTACTATAGATAAAAAGCTCCCTATACTGTCTTACATCCTACTATAGATATAAAGCTCCCTATACTGTCTTACATCCTACTATAGATATAAAGCTCCCTGTACTGTCTTACATCCTACTATAGATATAAAGCTCCCTATACTGTCTTACATCCTACTATAGATATAAAGCTCCCTATACTGTCTTACATCCTACTATAGATATAAAGCTCCCTATACTGTCTTACATCCTACTATAGATATAAAGCTCCCTATACTGTCTTACATCCTACTATAGATATAAAGCTCCCTATACTGTCTTACATCCTACTATAGATATAAAGCTCCCTATACCTGTCTTACATCCTACTATAGATATAAAGCTCCCTATACTGTCTTACATCCTACTATAGATATAAAGCTCCCTATACTGTCTTACATCCTACTATAGATATAAAGCTCCCTGTACTGTCTTACATCCTACTATAGATATAAAGCTCCCTATACTGTCCTTACATCCTACTATAGATATAAAGCTCCCTATACTGTCTTACATCCTACTATAGATATAAAGCTCCCTATACTGTCTTACATCCTACTATAGATATAAAGCTCCCTATACTGTCTTACATCCTACTATAGATATAAAGCTCCCTATACTGTCTTACATCCTACTATAGATATAAAGCTCCCGTATACTGTCTTACATCCTACTATAGATATAAAGCTCCCTATACTGTCTTACATCCTACTATAGATATAAAGCTCCCTATACTGTCTTACATCCTACTATAGATATAAAGCTCCCTATACTGTCCTTACATCCTACTATAGATATAAAGCTCCCTATACTGTCTTACATCCTACTATAGATATAAAGCCTCCCTGTAACTGTCTTACATCCTACTATAGATATAAAGCTCCCTATACTGTCTTACATCCTACTATAGATATAAAGCTCCCTATACTGTCTTACATCCTACTATAGATATAAAGCTCCCTATACTGTCTTACATCCTACTATAGATATAAAGCTCCCTATACTGTCTTACATCCTACTATAGATATAAAGCTCCCATATACTGTCTTACATCCTACTATAGATATAAAGCTCCCTATACTGTCTTACATCCTACTATAGATATAAAGCTCCCTATACTGTCTTACATCCTTACTATAGATATAAAGCTCCCTATACTGTCTTACATCCTACTATAGATATAAAGCTCCCTATACTGTCTTACATCCTACTATAGATATAAAGCTCCCTATACTGTCTTACATCCTACTATAGATATAAAGCTCCCTATACTGTCTTACATCCTACTATAGATATAAAGCTCCCTATTACTGTCTTACATCCTACTATAGATATAAAGCTCCCTATACTGTCTTACATCCTACTATAGATATAAAGCTCCCTAGTACTGTCTTACATCCTACTATAGATATAAAGCTCCCTATACTGTCTTACATCCTACTATAGATATAAAGCTCCCTATACTGTCTTACATCCTACTATAGATATAAAGCTCCCTATACTGTCCTTACATCCTACTATAGATATAATGCTCCCTATACTGTCTTACATCCTACTATAGATATAAAGCTCCCCTATACTGTCTTACATCCTACTATAGATATAAAGCTCCCTATACTGTCCTTACATCCTACTATAGATATAAAGCTCCCTATACTGTCTTACATCCTACTATAGATATAAAGCTCCCTATACTGTCTTACATCCTACTATAGATATAAAGCTCCCTATACTGTCTTACATCCTACTATAGATATAAAGCTCCCTATACTGTCTTACATCCTACTATAGATATAAAGCTCCCTATACTGTCTTACATCCTACTATAGATATAAAGCTCCCTATACTGTCTTACATCCTACTATAGATATAAAGCTCCCTATACTGTCTTACATCCTACTATAGATATAAAGCTCCCTATACTGTCTTACATCCTACTATAGATATAAAGCTCCCTATACTGTCTTACATCCTACTATAGATATAAAGCTCCCTATACTGTCTTACATCCTACTATAGATATAAAGCTCCCTATACTGTCTTACATCCTACTATAGATATAAAGCTCCCTAGTACTGTCTTACATCCTACTATAGATATAAAGCTCCCTATACTGTCTTACATCCTACTATAGATATAAAGCTCCCTATACTGTCTTACATCCTACTATAGATATAAAGCTCCCTAGTACTGTCTTACATCCTACTATAGATATAAAGCTCCCTATACTGTCTTACATCCTACTATAGATATAAAGCTCCCTATACTGTCTTACATCCTACTATAGATATAAAGCTCCCTATACTGTCTTACATCCTACTATAGATATAAAGCTCCCTATACTGTCTTACATCCTACTATAGATATAAAGCTCCCTATACTGTCTTACATCCTACTATAGATATAAAGCTCCCTATACTGTCTTACATCCTACTATAGATATAAAGCTCCCTAGTACTGTCTTACATCCTACTATAGATATAAAGCTCCCTATACTGTCTTACATCCTACTATAGATATAAAGCTCCCTATACTGTCTTAGCATCCTACTATAGATATAAAGCTCCCTATACTGTCTTACATCCTACTATAGATATAAAGCTCCCTGTACTGTCTTACATCCTACTATAGATATAAAGCTCCCTATACTGTCTTACATCCTACTATAGATATAAAGCTCCCTGTACTGTCTTACATCCTACTATAGATATAAAGCTCCCTATACTGTCTTACATCCTACTATAGATATAAAGCTCCCTATACTGTCTTACATCCTACTATAGATATAAAGCTCCCTATACTGTCTTACATCCTACTATAGATATAAAGCTCCTTACTGTCTTACTCCTACTATAGATATAAAGCTCCCTATACTGTCTTACATCCTACTATAGATATAAAGCTCCCTATACTGTCTTACATCCTACTATAGATATAAAGCTCCCTATACTGTCTTACATCCTACTATAGATATAAAGCTCCCTATACTGTCTTACATCCTACTATAGATATAAAGCTCCCTATACTGTCTTACATCCTACTATAGATATAAAGCTCCCTATACTGTCCTTACATCCTACTATAGATATAAAGCTCCCTATACTGTCTTACCCTACTAGCTCGATACTGTCTTACTCCTACTACTAGATATAAAGCTCCCTATACTGTCTTACATCCTACTATAGATATAAAGCTCCCTATACTGTCTTACATCCTACTATAGATATAAAGCTCCCCTATACTGTCTTACATCCTACTATAGATATAAAGCTCCCTATACTGTCTTACATCCTACTATAGATATAAAGCTCCCCTATACTGTCTTACATTCCTACTATAGATATAAAGCTCCCTATACTGTCTTACATCCTACTATAGATATTAAAGCTCCCTATACTGTCTTACATCCTACTATAGATATAAAGCTCCCTATACTGTCTTACATCCTACTATAGATTAAAGCTCCCTAGTACTGTCTTACATCCTACTATAGATATAAAGCTCCCTATACTGTCTTACATCCTACTATAGATATAAAGCTCCTCCCTGTACTGTCTTACATCCTACTATAGATATAAAGCTCCCTGTACTGTCTTACATCCTACTATAGATATAAAGCTCCCTGTACTGTCTTACAATCCTACTATAGATATAAAGCTCCCTGTACTGTCCTTACATCCTACTATAGATATAAAGCTCCCTGTACTGTCTTACATCCTACTATAGATATAAAGCTCCCTGTACTGTCTTTACATCCTACTATAGATATAAAGCTCCCTCGTACTGTCTTACATCCTACTATAGATATAAAGCTCCCTGTACTGTCTTACATCCTACTATAGATATAAAGCTCCCTGTACTGTCTTACATCCTACTATAGATATAAAGCTCCCTGTACTGTCTTACATCCTACTATAGATATAAAGCTCCCTGTACTGTCTTACATCCTACTATAGATATAAAGCTCCCTGTACTGTCTTACATCCTACTATAGATATAAAGCTCCCTGTACTGTCTTACATCCTACTATAGATATAAAGCTCCCTGTACTGTCTTACATCCTACTATAGATATAAAGCTCCCTGTACTGTCTTACATCCTACTATAGATATAAAGCTCCCCTGATACCTGTCTTACATCCTACTATAGATATAAAGCTCCCTGTACTGTCTTACATCCTACTATAGATATAAAGCTTCCCTATACTGTCTTACATCCTACTATAGATATAAAGCTCCCTATACTGTCTTACATCCTACTATAGATATAAAGCTCCCTATACTGTCTTACATCCTACTATAGATATAAAGCTCCCTATACTGTCTTACATCCTACTATAGATATAAAGCTCCCTATACTGTCTTACATCCTACTATATATATAAAGCTCCCTATACTGTCTTACATCCTACTATAGATATAAAGCTCCCTATACTGTCTTACATCCTACTATAGATATAAAGCTCCCTATACTGTCTTACATCCTACTATAGATATAAAGCTCCCTATACTGTCTTACATCCTACTATAGATATAAAGCTCCCTATACTGTCTTACATCCTACTATAGATATAAAGCTCCCTATACTGTCTTACATCCTACTATAGATATAAAGCTCCCTATACTGTCTTACATTCCTACTATAGATATAAAGCTCCCTATACTGTCTTACATCCTACTATAGATATAAAGCTCCCTATACTGTCTTACATCCTACTATAGATATAAGCTCCCTATACTGTCTTACATCCTACTATAGATATAAAGCTCCCTGATACTGTCTTACATCCTACTATAGATATAAAGCTCCCTATACTGTCTTACATCCTACTATAGATATAAAGCTCCCTATACTGTCTTACATCCTACTATAGATATAAAGCTCCCTATACTGTCTTACATCCTACTATAGATATAAAGCTCCCTATACTGTCTTACATCCTACTATAGATATAAAGCTCCCTATACTGTCTTACATCCTACTATAGATATAAAGCCTCCCCCTATACTGTCTTACATCCTACTATAGATATAAAGCTCCCTATACTGTCTTACATCCTACTATAGATATAAAGCTCCCTATACTGTCTTACATCCTACTATAGATATAAAGCTCCCTATACTGTCTTACATCCTACTATAGATATAAAGCTCCCTGTACTGTCTTACATCCTACTATAGATATAAAGCTCCCTATACTGTCTTACATCCTACTATAGATATAAAGCTCCCTATACTGTCTTACATCCTACTATAGATATAAAGCTCCCTATACTGTCCTTACATCCTACTATAGATATAAAGCTCCCTGTAACTGTCTTACATCCTACTATAGATATAAAGCTCCCCTATACTGTCTTACATCACTACCTATAGATATAAAGCTCCCTATACTGTCTTACATCCTACTATAGATATAAAGCTCCCTATACTGTCTTACATCCTACTATAGATTATAAAGCTCCCTGTACTGTCTTACATCCTACTATAGATATAAAGCTCCCTATACTGTCTTACATCCTACTATAGATATAAAAGCTCCCTATACTGTCTTACATCCTACTATAGATATAAAGCTCCCCTATACTGTCTTACATCCTACTATAGATATAAGAAAGCTCCCTATACTGTCTTACATCCTACTATAGATATAAAGCTCCCTATACCTGTCTTACATCCTACTATAGATATAAAGCTCCCTATACTGTCTTACATCCTACTATAGATATAAAGCTCCCTATACTGTCTTACATCCTACTATAGATATAAAGCTCCCTATACTGTCTTACATCCTACTATAGATATAAAAGCTCCCTATAACTGTCCTTACATCCTACTATAGATATAAAGCTCCCTATACTGTCTTACATCCTACTATAGATATAAAAGCTCCCTATACTGTCTTACATCCTACTATAGATATAAAGCTCCCTATACTGTCGTACATCCTACTATAGATATATAGCTCCCTATACTGTCTTACATTCCTACTATAGATATAATGCTCCCTATACTGTCTTACATCCTACTATAGATATAAAGCTCCCTATACTGTCTTACATCCCCCTACCTATAGATATAAAGCTCCCCTATACTGTCTTACATCCTACTATAGATATAAAGCTCCCCTATACTGTCT